>QGMI01000269.1:0-41170 GCA_007821535.1 Lachnellula occidentalis | reverse complement strand
AAGGTGTTGGGCGTGGTGTATTTGGAGTTTTGCGATATGGGCGATATGATGAAGTATATGAGGATGATGTATCGGTGAGTTGTTTCTGACTTCCTTTGGTTGTGTGTAGTTGGGTAGGAGGAGAGGAGAGGAGAGGAGAAGCTGATGGTAGGGGATGGGGTTAGGGTGTATGATGATGCTCAAAACCCGCTGCCAGAGGCGAATGTTTGGAGGGTGTTTGAATGTTTGGCCAAGGGGACTGTGTATGCTGGAGAGTGGACGCGAGGATTTAGCATCGGAGAAGTGGAATAAGAACCCCATAGGACATTTTGATATCAAGCCGGAGAACAGTAATTTGCCCTTTCCATTCCTACTTGAAAAATCGCTGGGAAGTTGCTGATAGCTGTAGTTTTGGTCTCGTCCCAGAACCCTGACCATCCATATTATCATATATTCAAGGTATGCGTCCCTGTTTCACACAAGTATTCTTGATACTGATTACATTCTATCAAGATCGGGGATCTCGGTATGGCAGTACGCCTTTCCGCGAAGTCCAGAATTCCACAGATACAGGGAACCATGCCATATTTCCCACCAGTACGTATACCTCCAACAGAGACTCGCACCAGTGCATCCTAACAAACCACAGGAAATGGCCTATCAAGCCGTACACTTCAACGAAAGCACCGCTCCCATGCCAGAATATGGGACCCAAATCAACGTCTGGCAGGTCGGCGTTTGCATGTACGAGTAAGTAAGCCCTTTCTTTGACCACCCTTGATTTTGATGTAGAAGATATTTTCCTCCTCTTGGCTCCTACTATTCCTACCAAACACGGTACTAATCAATTATCTTTGCAGGCTAATCCAGCGCGGCCGTTCCTTCAACAAGAAATCCGGATACTGTAACGTGCACATGAAAATCAATGGCAACGTCGTAGCCTTCGATGCCTTCGGCACGGAGATCAACCGGAATACTATATACAGTGCCGCGTTGAGAAAGCTGGTCATTAGATGTTTGGCGCGCAAAGCCGCGAAGAGACCTAGACCGGATGAGATTCTGGCTATTTGTGAGGGGGCCACCGCTGTGGTGAGTCGCGTGGAGAATGGGGAGCCGGAGATTGGGGACAGGACTGCGATGCAGTTCTGGGATCGTGTGTGGGAGAAGAGATATAACATGTAGTTGAGAAGGACTTTTCGGCTGCTCTTCAGAAGCTTTCGCTCGGTGCCAAAACTCCCTTGTCAACATCGGGGGATGTATGAATGGATCTCTTGTAGCACGTGACACAGCCCTTGGACTTGTCAACCGCGTGCGAGACCGCTGTCAAAGATGTCAAGCTGAGATGAAGCGGTGGTACCATACTTGTACTACGCAATCTCGTATCAGCGCGAGTACGGACACAACATGATGAGCACGATAATCAATCTCTCCGGATCGTCGCAGCCGTCAAGATGGGACGTGACACAACTAGAAACGCAGGCCTCCCGGTGAGGAAATAGGCTAGCTAGAACTTTGATGGAATTCCACGCCAATTTTCATGGCAGGTGCCAAGAATAGAATGCAGATTGGCTGCAGGCTCATGGCCTTGACTGGCTGAACGGCAAGTCCGTATTTTTGCGCATATGGGAAACTGTTCAACGACACCGAAGGCCAAGGCAACGAACGTAGTGATAAGGAAGCTTCTTTGCAACAGCTAGAGCATATACAGAGAAAAACAGGTTGGTTTTGAAAAGGAGTGCTTCAGAATTAATTGATGAGGTGCGTCAATGGCACAGACGCAGGTCGGTCACTGGATCATTCCCGTAGCATCCCGAAGCCATGTATTATTCCTAGCAGCAGCACCAAGTCGGCGTTCATTTCCGCTCGGTGTCCTGTAGGACCTGTCACTGCACTGGTATATTGCAATAAGTCTGAATACCTTCAAAAGAGAGGTTGTGGGAGTGAAAGAGGACGTGTGCATGAGTTCTGCGAGAGACCGAGGTTGCAACGGAAGCGAAAAGGTGCAGGAAGCGAAGCATTGGCCTTTTCATGTTCTCCAAGAATGGGGTTGTCCCCAAGACTTGTTTCCAGAAATTGAAGTTTGCGGTCCCACCTTCCTCATCGCGCCAGCGACATCTTCCAGCAATTGGTATTCACCACTCGTCTGAATGATTGGTACTTGGCCGAACCATTGCTCTTGGAACAGATCACCCTCTTGGACCTGTCAGTGGTGCAGCCACCTTCCTCTTTGGACCACAACCCCGCAGCCTCGAGTTGAATCGCCAAGGCTGCGAGGCTCCAAGCCAAGGCTGAACAAGGATTTCTTATCGTCTACGCCGTAAATGGCTGCATCTGGGGAGAGGGCCAAGGTAGTGGAGACCGAGTTCTGCTTCTCCTCCGCAGATACCCGGGATGCGAGTCGCCTTATCATGGTATTCACATATATTGGCAGGACTGTATAGTAGCGACGAGGGTATAGATATGCGATATGGATCATATGCACCATGAGGGTTGGATGTGTCGCTCGGTACGTACCAGTCCGGTCGTTTTGCAGATTTGCTAGCGTAGGACTGTGCAGATCAGCTCAGATTCACTGCATGTCCTGGGGTACGACGGGACTACTGTAGGGCCGGCCAGCTTAAATACTTGCCTTGCTCGCCTTGCTGCTCCGATTGTCACACCTGGAACTTGTGATCGTCGTCTATTCTATCCTTGAAAGGTGAGGAGCCCGTTCCTTCGTTGTTGAACCTTCAACTTTCAACACCATCGGTTCACAGGTTACAACATGTCGACCACGGAGCACATCACCCCCATGTACACCAGCGAGAGTCCTAGCCCTGAGAATTCCGTCAACGACAAGAAGAATCTTGGTTCCAGCGAGAAGGATCTTGGTCTTGATTCCGAGAATTCGGCCGTAGAATCAGAATCTGGGGAGAAAGTCTCACGAGGACGTTCGCTGCTCAACAAGTACAAAATATTCCTGCATTTGGCTATATGGCTGGTCATGACTGGGTATGTTTCTCTCATCTATACTGTATTTACTCCCAAGAGCTTGAGTATTTCGCTGTCTAGCATCGAGAGTTTTCTGGGAGAAAGCATTCTGAATTTTGCAAAGATTCCAAAGGAAATGACAGCTGCTAATCTTCCTCCTGGGTCAGTTGGTGGATCGCTGGGCTCGTACTTCATCGACATGGCAGTCTCGGCTGGCTGAAGCCAACACTTCTTTGGATGGCTATTTCAGTTCGTCTCATCACCTTGCACGTCTCGACAAAATATGTGACCAAGCCAATCGCATGGGTTTGGGTAACAGCCATCTACAACCCCGTCATGATGATTCCCGAAAAGATGAGGCTACCCTTGGGCGCTGCGGGGGCAATTGCAGTTATACTCGTCGGAACATTCGTATCTGAGGAGTCAGCAGACAACACGCGTTCCAACAGAGCAGTTAGCTTGTTTGGTCTCGTGGTGTTCATTGCTGTCTTTTACGCTACTTCAAGAGACCGGAAAGCCATCCAATGGCAGACGATTATCGTGGGCATGCTTGCGCAATTCATCTTGGCCTTGTTTGTTCTGCGTACCACAGCTGGTGTAAGCATACCTCTTGAACTTTGGCCTACTGTAGCTAATGCACATTCAGTATGATATCTTCAACTTTGTCGCCTATCTCGCAACGTCTCTTCTAGGCTTTGCTGGCCAAGGAACAACGTTTTTGACAGAGGCTCCTGCGACAAGGCCCCAATGGTTCCTCCTCAACGTTATCCCCGCCATTATCTTCTTCGTGGCCTTCGTGCAGCTGCTGTACTACTGGGGATGGCTACAATGGGCAATCAAAAAATTCGCAACCATTTTCTTCTAC
Source organism: Lachnellula occidentalis (assembly GCA_007821535.1). Classification (NCBI taxonomy): domain Eukaryota; kingdom Fungi; phylum Ascomycota; class Leotiomycetes; order Helotiales; family Lachnaceae; genus Lachnellula; species Lachnellula occidentalis. The sequence continues at coordinate 37,356 of QGMI01000269.1, read as the reverse complement.
GGAATGAAGGTCTCTGGAGCGGAAGCTGTAGTCGCTGCCGCGTCTCCCTTTGTTGGCCAAGGAGAGTCGGCGATGATTATCAAGCCATATATTCCCCATCTCACGGACGCCGAGCTCCATCAAGTCATGACATCTGGTTTCGCCACGATTTCCGGTAGCGTTTTGGCTGCTTATATCGGTATGGGCATGAGTGCTCTAGCACTCATCTCATCGTGCGTGATGAGTATCCCCGCGTCGCTCGCCATCTCCAAATTGCGCTACCCTGAGACCGAGGAGCCTCTGACAGCCGGCAAGATAATCATCCCGGAAGATCAAGATGAGAAACCTACCAACTCCCTCCACGCATTCGCAAATGGATCTTGGCTCGGGATAAAAATCGGCGGAATGATTGCCGCGGGTCTGTTGTGTATTCTTGCGCTTCTGGGCTTAGTCAATGGTCTCCTCGGATGGTGGGGCAGATATCTGAACATCGACAACCCTCTCTTGAGCGTTGAGTTGATCCTCGGTTACCTTTTCTACCCAGTCGCCTTTCTCCTGGGTGTCGAGCGGACTGGTGGTGATCTGCTGAAAGTCTCCAAGTTGATCGGTATAAAGATTGTAGCAAACGAGTTTGTCGCTGTATGTCCTATCCACTCGTCCCAGCTCACGTATATCTACTAACCTTTCCAGTTTGCCGCTCTCTCCGGTGAAGGATACGCCTCCCTCTCCTCGCGCTCCCGGCTTATTGCCACCTATGCCGTGTGCGGCTTCGGCAACATCAGCTCAGTCGGTATTCAGATCGGCGTGCTTTCCCAACTCGCGCCGGGTCGCAGTGGCAGGGTCGCCAAGGTTGCCTTCTCTGCTCTGATCTCCGGTGTGATTTCTACCTTGACCAGTGCATCGATTGCGGGGATGTTGGTCACCAATGCTGCGCAATATACGAAAGTAGGTGCGCATAGTTGAACGGGTATTGCTGTGCGGGTGGATAATGAAGAGTCTGAATACTTAATGAGCCATGCCTTTGATGACGGTCTGGGGCGTGGAACTTGATATCCTGTGTTTGGATAGAGAAAATATAATGATTGGTATAGATCTAGGTCCATCCTTTATGAAATGATGTGATTGGTGTTTCTGTGCCGCGAATCGACAAGTGGTCGAGATTCTCGTAATAGGGTCCATTTCAAGTGAACTTTGCGGGCGTGGCACGCCGTGCGGAAAGAGTTTGGCTATTAGTCTGCTATCTTCATCAATGCTTCTTGCTACAAGCTCTTCCCTTCCGCATAGTTCCTTAAAATTAGCAAAAGCTGAACCAAATACCATACACAGCCAGATAAGCCGGTGGAGTGAAGCTCTTCAAGAGGGAGCGTGAAGTGAAACCCCACCTGCGACCAATGCTACTCACGAGTGAACCTTTCAAAGAAATGTACGCAAATCATACCTAGGTACCCTTCCCAATTTTTACACTAACAACATCAAATCAAACTTAAAGGCCACACATATACAAAAGTAACAGACTCGTCCCAACTTCCGTATTGACATCACCAATCCAACCAAGGAACCCTTTTCCCTTCTTCGCCAGAACAGCAGGACTCTCAGCGCTACCCATCTCCCCAACATAAACACAATCCTCAGGCTTCGGTCCACTCAAAAGAACCGCCTTCATGCTATATTGACGCGGAAGAAACGTTGTTCCACCCTGACTAATATACCGTGAATACTGCAGCGCTCGAGGATTAAGCCTAAACATCTCCCGGTGATAATTCCCAAACTTCCAATCGAAAGCCCATTGATCTTTGAAAAACCTAGCTGCGTCTTTCGGGCGAGCGAAGCTGGAGACGTGGAAGCCGATTATGACGGTCCCGCCGCATGTAGCGTATTCTGCGAGTTTTTGTTGGAGGGTCACTTTGTCTCTTGCTAGTATGCCGGCGTCGGTGACGATGATAGCGGTGTATGAGGCTTGTGGGCTGGAGAGGTGCGACATGGCGCTGGCGATGTGTGTTACTTCTATTATATTGGCTTTGCTGCGAAGCAAGGCGAGGGTTTCCTCGTACATGTTGTCGAAGAAGGATTGCTTGTCAAGCGATACGAGGAGGACAGAGGGTAATGAGTCTGGTGCAATGGGAAACGGTACCAAGTTTGTCGTCGGCGAGGGAACGGGTAACGAGTTTGATGGCGAGGGAACAACTCCTTCTTTCGTCGTGCGACCCAGCTCGTTCAACACGGTATTGATGTTATCCTTGTCCCATATCCACTTCTTCTCTCCACGCAGTCCTTCCGCGTCTTTATTGCTGGCTTGTGTTTCAAACCATGACATCAACTCCTTTTGTTTCTTGCTAGGCTCGTCCGCGTCGTATGCTTTTAGCAATTCCTGCCAGCCGATACAACCGCCGACGTCTTCAGCACACCCGTGTCCTTCGCCCTCGAGACAGACAAATTGCGCCGTGGCATCTGCTCGGCCAATACAGCTGATGACGTGCTCCCAGCCGTCACCGAAATCGTAACAGTAGTGGATGGTTTTCCCTTTGGTCTTCGGATCATGCAGAATATCGAACAGCGTTACCTGTGCGCTATCTGGGTCTTTGGGTCCCAAGCTTTCATCGTCCGACTCATAGTCCGACTCCTCGGGATCCGATTCCTCGGAAGTTGCGGTAATCTTGAACATAGGATTCCCGCCCGAGAACCTATTTTCACGACCTCTCACATCGCTGTGGTCGAAGACATCGAAATCATAGAGATGGGTATTTGCCCAGCCAAAGGCAACGATGAGGGCTTGGTGAAGAGAGGCGAAGGTAGCAGTTGCAGGACATGATAGGGTCCGCGTGACGCGTGGGTTGGTGATGAATCGAGGATGAAGGTCTATTCTAAGGATGTAATTTTGACGCTTACACTCAGCCTTGTGGGTTGGCCAGTCTTGCTTTTGGCATTGAGCACCTATTGAGTATATCAGCCTCGTTTGCACTTCGTACTTCTCATCTCAGGATCCACTTGCCACAGTAGATGCGAGAGGAGCAGCGTCCGCATCTCAGGGTCTTGGAATCTGATTTACCACAGACTGCACATGTAGTAGCCATGCTTGTTTCTTCTCTGTTTGACTGAATACCGCAACGTAGTTGGTTGTGTGAAGTTGCAGTCCAACCACGTGATTCTCTTACTATTTATTTTCAATTAAATCACGTGTAGTATAGTCTGCTCTCGGTGAGATCTTAGTCAGCGTTTCTCTCATAAGGGATATATTAAATTTTCTCTATCACGTCGCAATTGAAACTCGTAAAGTGTACAAAGCATTTCAGATATAGGTTTCGACGGCGCTACTCAGTTTATGCTTTTTGGCAATTCCCAACCCTCAAATGTCAATTCGATCCAACAGCTTCCGCCCCTCACCCGGCTCAGTTCCCCTCCCACTCGTCTTCTTCTCATAAGTTCCCTTCCCACTCGTGTTCACAGTATCATCCTTGCACTCCGTAAACCCATTCTTCGTACTGCCATCGTGCGTCAACACAGCACAGAAGACCGCAGACGAATAATCAGTAGAGATGCTGCCGATCACGACTCGGTCCGCACCCGGGGACTCGTCATCGGTGTAGGAACCTGATTCTAGAATAGGGAATTCGAGATAGGGTTTTTGGGCATGGCTGAAAGAGAACTTTTCGTAGTCTAGAAGGAGAGTGAGAATGGTTGGGATAATTGAAGAGGCGCAGGTAGAATACCGTTGTAGGCGTGCGGATATTTGTCTCGTCCGAGGGTCTTCTTCTGGGACGCGAGGCTCAAGGCTTGGGTGCAAGCTGAGTTGATTTGAGATTTGTCATAGGTGGTTTTGTTATCGCAGTTGCAGCCAGTGGGCTCATAGTCTTTGGTATCTGTTAGTCCATGTAGAGGTGAAAGTGAGGCGTGGGGGACATACAGATAGTTGCCATTGCGTGGCTCTTTCCTAGTCTGCGTTCTTCTGACAAAATATAAAAGTAGGATGCAATCGATGAATTTATAAGATATCCTTTACTTGGTCAACCACTTGGTTCCAGAGTTGGGATCCTTACTAGAAGGTCATGAGCTGACGTATTCAGATCTACGATGCATTATCTTTTCCCCACAAAGGCATCTCATACTCGATTGCCGATATCGTCACACCATCTTCGTGGTTGGCTATTACTTGTACAGTACTGCTTGGGCCTAACGCACAGAGGTGGAAACAAGCTTTTGCAACACGGAAACTGGCTTTTTTCCAAGATAGTGAAGCGGGTCTTTGCGTGACAATTGGAGCGACCGTTCCTCTCACATATCATGTCCCGAGGTTTCTGCAGTGCCCTGAACCAATGATCTGCTAAAGACTCCTACCTAGCCCTCAGCGCTGCTGTGATTCGAAAGAGTAAAACCGCATAATCTTCTAGAACTGAGGTCCGCGCTTCCTTTAAGGGAAACGCTGACTAAGGCTAAGCTATGAAGTACTACCAAATCACATGATGCTATCACGTTACAAATGACACTGCTACCCCTAGTACTCACGTGACTGCAACCTCCAAATAGATCAATGTCGTACGAGCCTCACAGATGACTAATAGCAATCGTCAGCTCCTAACTTGACATCCGCTCCGTCCTTTGACTACCGCCATTAATCCTCGAAAGTCGCGATTGGATGAAAACACCGAGGATGCATGTCAAGTCTAGGCAGCGACTGTGCTGTTGCTCTTTGAGATCATTCCATGTTCCGATTCGACGGCTTTTACGAGTTTCTTCGCCCGCGGTATTTCTTCCGGTGTTTCTTTCCTCCATTTCCCTGAAGCGTCCTTCCTGCTCTTGGTAGTAATGCGGCTCAGTGCGGCGCATGCATTTTGTTTCAAGTTTCAAGCCACGAATAACTTTGCCGCGGAAATCCGTTTATGAACTAAGCAGTACGAAACGAAACGTTACATTCCAGTTCATTCGTCGAAGTTTGACTGAAGTGTCAAAGCAACGTTTGTCTGTCATATGCATAACAACGTATAAAACTGGACAAAGTTTACGCCATCTTATAGCGCTTAATTAAGCTCCCGTACTATCTTACAACTCCCGATTGGTCAACTTAAATAGTTGCGGAGATAAAGGATCGTACTACTGGGCGGTAGACTGGATGTAGACCATTTATAAGCGCTATGATTAAGCGAGGAGACTGCGCATTTTAACTTTGTCGAACTTATACGCTTGAACCAATGAACTATGCTTAGCACAGTACTAATCAAATCCTTTAAGCCTCTAATCTGAATAATGAAACACCTAAAGAGAGGAGTTGCCTGGAACGTGGCGCACTATTATGGAGAACAGTGGTAGCGATGACTTGCAATTGGTACCTCCGTACTTGTTAAGTTTGTTCTGCATTGCTACCCCTTAATCTTCCATGCTTAAATTTTGTTGTAGGATGCGACTCGTTGTGAGATGTCATTATGCCCTCCTAAATCTGGACTCTAGAGAAGTCCGGTACGTGCGCTTCCGGTAGTGATCAGCGCTGTCACGTAAAGGCTAAGCCCTCTTATGTCCCAGATAGGCATTTATCTCGGTAGCCTCAACGCTTAAAACCTCTGGATTGCAGAAAAGCAGTACCGGTACTCGCTTTTCCCCAATGCTGACACGCCCACTACTTAGCGTGGATGAGTATGATCCTGCCTATATGACAGGCTATTTACCCTGGTGGAAATCTCTAGAAGTATAAAAGTTTACGCATTTTGGCACGATCGAACAGGCTAATATTATTCATTTCGAGCTAGAAGTCTTGGAAGATTGCCAAAGCTGTTTAATTCGTGATATAGTTCTTTCATTTTTCATAATGAATGAGGCTTAAGCAAAACCAACACCTATTAATAAATGAATGTCTATCTATCAGTAAGAGTAGCAATTCCTTTCCTTGCCTAGTATTTTGATCTAATCTTAAAAATAGATTACTAGAAAAACATCATCAATGACCTTTAGTTTACCCCGCATTGTTAAAACATCTATAAGTTGTTTCTGGGATTCTTCGGTTGTCTTCAGTTCTCCCAACGCGTAGGCACAGGCAGACCGAACACGAAACAAAAATGGCGCCCTCCACCAGTTTCATCGCTCTCTGCGGCCTCTTTGTGCATTGCACTTTGACTTCTGCATACAAATTGACGTCTTCGTACGATCATACGAATTGGTATACGAGCTTCACCTGGCACAATGTAAGTCTTTTTCCCCGGCTTCTCAAACATCCATCAACTGACATCCATACAGGAGCCAGACCCAACCAAAGGAACTGTGGACTACGTCTCCTTGGCTGAAGCCCAATCTAGCGGCCTTACGAAGATCGTCAACAACCAGGTCTACATGAGCGTTGACAATACCACTGTAATTGACACCAAGTCTACCGATGGACGCAAGAGCAATTGGATCACCAGCAACAAGCCCTTTACCCACGGTCTCCTCATTGGAGATTTCGCGCATATGCCAGGCGGCAATTGTGGCTCTTGGCCTTCATTGTAAGTATACTTACCTCTCACTACCGACACCCACCATTCTCAGAGCAATTGCTAATCGAGCCATTTAATTCATAGCTGGACAATCAACAACAACCTAGGTGGTGAGATCGATATTCTTGAGAGCTTCTCGGACAACACTCAGAACTTTGGTAAGAAGCTTCGACTCATTCTTTACTCGTCTCAAAGAAGATTACTACATCTCCTCGTCCAAACAATACCCAAGTCTTGACTATGCTAATTCCAGCCGCAGCAACCCTCCACACTCAACCCGAACACAATTGCACCTTCAAAGCCCCCGACAACACCCAAATAGGCACCCCCAACAACAATGACTTCGATTGCACCCTCCCCTCTTCCGGCTGCAGTGTCACGGGACCCGCTGGCAGCTTCGGCGATCCCTTCAACGCCAACAAAGGAGGGGTGTATGCTATGGACTGGACCAGCACATATATCAAGATCTACTTCTTCGCCAGAGCTAACATCCCGGCCGATATCACAAGTGGGCAGCCGGATCCCACCAAGTGGGGATTACCGATGGCCAACTTTGACTCGAAGTATGGTGACTGTGATGTTGAAGCGAGCTTCCCGGAGCAGACTATCGTAAGTACTTCATCTGGGCCCTCCCCCGTCCCAACTGCAGTTTTTGCAAGATGACAATTAACCCCTGCTTCTAGTACTTCGACACAACATTCTGCGGCGCCGAAGCCGGAACCGCTTCTGGCTCCTGGGCACAATGGACCGACTGCGCGACAAAGACCGGTGTTTCGACTTGCGAGGCCTATGTACGACAGAAGCCGGAGGATTTCGATACTGCGTACTGGCTGATCAACTCCGTCAAGGTGTACCAGTAAGGCATGATGTAAAATGATCGTAAAATGTGGTTTGGATTCTATTCATTATTTGTACCAGCAAAAACTTCTTGCATATGTAAATTGTTGGGATTTGGTTGATCAGTTTTGGGCGCATAAACTTGAAAATAAAAGCATCAGGTAAGGGCGTTGATAAAGCCTGAGATTGGGTTTAGATAATGAAGCGATTGATTTTCCGCATCAACTGTCCTCAGTAAGTGGAAATAAAAATGGATATGCTTGAATCCGGTAAAACATCTACCAAAAAGAGTCAATTCCACCGTGAAAACGGAAAAGATAAAATAGGTGGGCCCAAGTCTATATTGTATTTGATTTTAAAATTGTGATAGCGCTAGGAAAGATTACTTCTTGGATTCACTTTTGTGCTATGCCTAAATCTAATTTGGGGAGGGAAAAAAGCCGCGCTTTTGGCAAAACGGTAGACGTCATTCAGTGCCGATGTTCTTTTAGTTTATGCTTATTACAAAACACAAGGTGTAGGTCAAGCCAGGTGCGGGACTGCTCGAATCTCCATGTACTACTAAAATTCTTCAACACGTGATGGAAAGTCAAATGCTCATGGTATGTGTCTAGGAGGCCTAGTTGATGAAATGCTAAAATAACAAAGTAATGCAAAGTCCAGGTTGAGATATTGGTGATCAGCATATCTGAGTTTCATTATTTCAAGATTCTGTTGAGGAAGTTTGCGGGCTGGGGTCACGGGGTGGAGATGTCTGACGATATAATACTGTAGCGTTTTTTGCGAAATGCGAAATAAACTCAGCTTCTGCACTGGCATGTAAAGGGCTTCCTTTCTTTTAGCAACAAGCCAAATCAGCCGGCTTGCATCTTCCTCGAGATCTCGATCTGCTGGTAGATAGATAATGAATAAAATACAACGGTCTAAGAGCACGAAAATCAGTCTCCATTTGATCATAGAGCAGTGTGAGACACAACAGACTAGTGACCTACTTAAGTAAATTGTCTGGTATCTGGTGACTTTGGAGTTACTAAATTGTGCATTGCTCGTCAAATTGAAGAACTTGAGAATGTCAAGGGACGAGTACAGACCAAAGCTTGTATTCTGATAAATAAGACAAACGCAAAGAGAGAAGAGGTTCTGAGGGGACAGTCAATTATATGCATTTTGCGGTACACGTGCAACCTAACCCCATCAGGCCACATTGAGGCTCAGACGATAGGTACCATGACAGAGAACATCATCTCCCTTCTTCAAAAACCAAACATTGCTATATCCCTTCGACTAAATGTCCCGAGGACTTTCAATCGAGGAAGCACTTCTTGTATTTCAAGCCGACACTTGCCAACAAGGACTTGTATGGAAATGCATCCAACACGATGGGACTGGACGATGGGACTACAGTCCAAGTACGCAACACATATTAAGGCAACATTACTACCTCGTATATGCCGTTATAATTCGAGGAGATCCTGATCAGATATGCACTGGATTCTGAATCCTCCAGTTTCGCGCGCTGGATCTAACGGCGAGGCTCTGGAAGCCTGGTGTCGTCGGAGTTTCCATCAAGTTATATGAGATTGGCTTGGGTGGGATGATTCAACCCAGGATTTGGCGCGTGTTTGACATGTTGGCACAGTTGGGAACAGCATCGATTCGGAAGAAATGGAAGTTTACAAAGCATCCAGAATCCTGATGTGAGATGCCGTTGGCATCAGAGGCTAGCCAACGCTCTCACGGACCAGTCACGGTCTAGCCCGCTCCCTTTCTCGGCACGCCGCTCTCCTTAATTTGACAACCCCGCCTCCTTCACTCCTTCAACAACAATGTCTTTCACTCCCAAAGGTTCGTATAAGGCCATGGCTTCTCACTAAAGGGCTCCTAAAAATGTCACAATCGCATGCCATTCTAAAGAGTTCACGCTAGTGCACCGATACTTGGGATTTCTTTGTTTCAAGTTTCTGCAGTAAGCAGTAAGCTTAGCACTCCGTCCCGTCGCTTTTGCTGAAGCTTTGTTATATCAAGAATCGTCTTTCTAGGTTATTCGCTACGAGTGCTGGTCGGAGACTACAGCTGTGTTAGGTTCATAGTTGTTCCACTTGAGGCTGCAAATGTTCCTGAACCATCCTTTTCACAGGTCCACTTCCATCTATGTTCATCCTTCGCTAGATGCACGGGTCATATACTGGTATTTTTTCTCCGGAGTATCTATTTCTAGTATTCAAGGAATGTTGTCCCACATAAACCTGGGGGCTTTCCAGAAAAGCTCCGTACTCTGTATACTCCGTATAGCTCGGCGGAAGTTACAAGGGTGTTGGCCCCACCATAGAAGTTGATTATACCCCTACCAATTATTGTATTTCTCAATTACAGGGTTGCTTTTCTTTTCTAGACCTGAAACTGGAGAAAAACCACAGTCTCTAGAGGGTCGGTGGAAGTATTCAGACTCAACTTCAATGCAAGATAGAAAAAGCAATTCGGAACCATTTTACGAGCCTTTGGCTCATATACTGATATGGGGTTTCCTATGCCGCCCAAAACCCCGAGGTCAAATCCCAATTTCTAACCTCCCAACTCTAAAGACTAGGAAAGTTAAAGGAAGGGGCAGCATTTTAGGACAGATAATAAGTATTATAAAAAAGTAGGAACTTCCACGATGATTCGATGAGCCGCCCCGCATTTCTGTTAAGATGGATCTTCGCAAGGATCACTAGTAGCGATTGAGTAACGGCTAGTAGATGAGGCAAGAAACCTAATTGGCTGCTCCCATAGTCAACAACCTTACGTTCCAAATATATAGGTTGCCGAGTCCCTCGAGCCTCTGAATCCTGATCCTTTGGTTATACGTCTAGACCATGCTTCCACCGCGCAGGTTGTGGGTAGCTTCCACAGCCTGCCATTGAGTATGTCATGGAAAGATCACTATGCTGGTACTGAATTTAAATCAAACTACCTTGCGCATAGGGATGGAGCCTGCAAGTGGCGCCATCACGTTACAGTACCAAAAAGCTTCTCAATTGAAGCCATATATCACTCTCAGAAACCCCACATGTGTGGTCGTCATCTCTCTCACTTTTTGTTCGTCTTTCTGTCTGTCGATTCTATTATCACCTTCGTTTTACATCTTGGGGCTGCGCTTGTGAATCTACATTCATTACTTATTCCCAAAGTGTTTCATCATGAAAATCGCATGCCTGATTCCTCTGGCTCTGAGCTTCGCCGATCTTATCCAGGCTGAGGTGGTAACAACTTATTCAAATGAGGTCTTGACCTCTGTTGAATACATAACAACAAGAATAGCTCAAGTGTATACTATCACGGATGCAGCTGGCAGTGTAACTACGTGTAAGTTCTTGTACTCTAAATCAATAATAAATAGACACTAAACTGTCAGCGACCGATGAAGCCGATGGGCCCACCGCGGCAAGCACCGTCTCGTCGAATGTAACGGTAACTCTTGCGTTTTCGAGTGAGGTTGCTGGTATAACAGCACCGACAGTTTCATCTTCGGCTTCGGCTTCAGCTTCAGCATCGAACTCGATAATCCCTTCCGGATCCGTCTCGTGGCCGAATATAACGACGACTCCACCATCTTCTGTGCAACTTACAGTCTCTACTGCTCTAAGCACAGTGACCTATACTGTCACGCATTGCGATAATAATCCTGGTTGCCACATCGGTTCCGTTACTACAGAAGTCGTTGAATACACGACTACTTGCCCAGTTGGGACTAACACTCAGAACAGCACGGTCTTCTTGACTGTGCCGCATACTGTATCGGTACGTATCTCTCAGAGAAAGTGCTTGACCATCGTCGCTAACTGTGCCAACAGCCTACCGGGACTGGAACCGCTGCAAAGATTACCACCCCCTCGACTCTTGTCACCCATTCTAAAGCTACTAAAATCTCAACATCTGAATCCAAACCATCCTTTTCAGCTACTGGTGCTGTCAGTGGAGCCAAAAGTACCAAGACTGAGCATTTTTCTTCTTCCGTACGCTTCTCCAACACCACTTTACCAGCCTCAAAGTCCATTCCAACTGCACCAACGGCATCAGGATCAGGATACAAAATCCCACCCACCGAGCCTCTACATACATTTATCCCTAGTGCTATCAGTTCAAACAGCGGCACCGTTCCATCACATTTCCCCATATGGAATTCGACGTCCGAGACAGCCGCCGGCGGGACTGCACCGGCTTCAATCTCAACAAGAGCTTCAGGAAAACCCTACTCGTATAGCGCGCCACATGCATCCCACGGAACATCCGTAACCTCGCGCCCAGCTGTAAAACCCAGTCCTCACAGCAGCCAGAGCGTTTTCCACTTCCGGAACTCAACATCCGAGACCGTTGCCGCTGGCACCGCACCCCCATCCATCTCAACCAGAACCCCATCCACGCCCTACTCATACAGCGCACCACCCGCACCACCCGCATCATCCCACAAACCATCCGTAACCTCGGGCCACGTCCTGGCTCCATCCAGTTCGAGCAGCACCGAGAGCGCTGCCACTGCCGGTCACTCTACAGACCTCTCGGTAGTAGCTCCAGGCCCATCCGTGACCATCCCTACATCGCTGCCGTCCACAACAGCAGCAGCGGGATCGACACGGCACTCTTCACCAGCCGCTTGCGTGACGCCAGCGCATAGCAAAGGCGGTGTTGTCCCTTCGTCCGGCATCTCTTTCAGCGCCGGCGCTAGTGTCACGATGGATGGCACCGTGTATAGCTTTGCGGCCAATGCTACGGGTGTGATTGGTGTCATGTCGGGTGCGGCGCCGAGTGCGAATGTTACGTTTGTGGCGCCGAGTGCGCCGGTTGTGCCGACGGGTGAGATTCGGAGGTTTAGGGCTTAGAGTAGATAGCATGTTGCTAAGCTGAGCAACAATTTTGAGCTTTTTTATTTTGTTTCGAGTGCTTCGGTGGGAAATGGTTGCTGATGGAGGGAAGGGACGGCAATGAAGGCGCTTGGCGGGATTATGTGCAGTGAGATTTTGAGGAGCTGGTATGTATCGCATATAAGCTCAAAACTTTATGTGGCTGGAATCGAATGGGGAGAACTGCTTTTCGTTTTCGCGGGTCAATGTTTTTATTTTTACCTGTATATACTTATAGAAGATGTGGTTCTCAGGCACTATTTGTTGATCATTTGATGTCCTGGCAATAGCAACTAAACATTTTGGTCTACAAACACTTGACTTTCATGTTTTGTTGGACTGAATAGAAATTACTATCATATCCCGGTTTGTAAGAGGCTGCAGAATTCATGACAGGTGCTTTTTTACACTCCGGGGAAAAACCAAGCAATGTATAGATGTTGGCTTTGTTATCTTCAATTGTATCCATCCCAAGCTCTCGGGTAGATTGATTGCAAGGAGGAATACATTCAAACAGTGCCGCGCAGATAGAAAAAAAGTACAAGAACTCTGTTATTTGCATTAATAAACTGTAAATAAAATGTAAAGTAAGAGCCAACTAGCAGTGAAATCTCCTTGAGTCCTGGCGTCGAGATAACCGGAACGCCTTGCTATCCATCCCTTACTCGTTCACATATCTGTCATATCCCCATCCATACCAACCACCCACCCATGACATCCATCATAACCTCTTCCCACCAACATAATTTCAGAAGTCATCTAGATATCCAAATCAAGTATCAAGCCTCCTCACCGCCACCCCAGTCACCCCTGGACTGGCACCCACGACCTTCCGGTCCCCGAAATTATGCAACCGCTCCCCAATCAGATAGACTTCATCCCGAATCATCGTCCGCCACTTCCTCAACATCCCCAACACACGCCATGCGCTTACACCTACGCACGCCAACCCTAGGCATACCGGATACGCATATCGATACACCAATAAATGCTTCTCAGACTGATTTGTCAACGCCGTCACCGCAACTGTCTTGGCAAGTAGCCAAGGCCCCGCCAGTGCTGTGGAGAGCGCCAGCACGGATGGAAGGATGAAAGAACGTGTTGCCAGTTTTGCGTCTGGATCGAGGTAGCCATGCCGTGTAATGGCACGTAGACTTTGCGCAGGGCGGGAGTCTCGGTGCCAAAGAATAAGGCGTGTAGTGAGCTTCACATACAGCAGGCCAAGCGTCCAAGATTGCACGAAATGAACAATATGTGGCTCATCAGCCGAGAAATATGTATGCAAAGGGACGATGAAATAGAACTCCACCAAAAATGCAAAGAGTGTGGGCAGAATAAAGAGGAAGGCGGAGTAAGTCCATACTATGCTCGCTACACGCGCTGTGATCTTCGTAGCGTGGCGCAGTACGTTGTGTGGTGTTTCGGCATTGATGGCGAGGGCGGTGCGAAGGTAGGTTATGAAGGTGCGGATATTGAGGATGCAGTACAGGAGGGAGCCGAGAATGTAGATGCCGATTGAGAAGGCATAGACGTCGTTCTTGCGAACATAGGGTGGTATTAGCTTGCCGAATATGTGGCGACCGAAAACAAGAGGCACAATAGTGATTCCTACTCCAGTTGTTGCTGCGAACAGCCAGATGGATAGGATAAATAGAAAGATTCGGAGTCGAAAATGAGGTGGGATGTAGACTTGTTTATAAAGGTCTGAGTTCTGGCCGTGGACTCCTTCGGATCGATCTGCTTTGCCGTCGAGTCGTTTGTTTGAGGAATCGACCTCCATGAATATCTTGACCCCTTTTGGAATCCGGACTTGGTCGGATGCTGGCGCCCGTGCGTATTTTCCGTCGAATCGGAAATAAGCCTCGAGCTTTGGGTCATTGTTGAACGGCTCATATAAATCTTGGGTCGTGACAGGATGGGAAGGGTCTCCCTTAACGCCTCTAAGTAAGCCTGTCCAAGACCTCCGTACATGATACCCCTCTTCGTCAATTTTATGCTCATCAAACATAAACCATGTGAGTCGGAGCATTCGTGCGCATTGGCGGAACCACCAACGATACATCGAGTGCAGCCCATCGGAAGGTTTGAAGAATCTGACGGCCATAGGCATCAGGAAATTGTAGAAAAGTAAATCGATAGGGAATTCCAGGACTGGCTCGTTCGATGACCAGTGTATGGGGAGGACGCCTTTGAAAGCAAATGCCAGTCCCCAAACAACACCCCCTAAACAGACGACTACCAGTGCGCCGTAAACCAAAGCGCTAAACATGATTTTTCGAAGTTGTGTTGCTACATTTCGCTCTAAAACATCTCGTACCGGATGGAATGTCGGATCATCAGGATCGCGGATGAAGTCTGTGAATGTCAGTATATTTTCATTGGTAGAGTTGTGAATGACTTACACAAAACTCCTTTCCGCATTATTTTCCGACACATCGAAACAAAGAGAGCAAAGTGGAACATGTAACATGTACCCACGAACCAGTGTACAAACAGAGAAGTGAACGGAGACTTGAGCGTAAAGAGGATCCGTGACATGATTGTAGCGTTGTCAAAGAGGGGAAGTAGCGCGCCATCGAGCAGAAGTCCACAGTAGAGAGGGAAGACCAGCATTTCGATACTGATAATAAGGATGACTTTGATCACACCGCCCGCTTGATTGAGTAGGTCAATGACAGTTGCTTCCCATTCACGACCCTGCTGATTAGTCGAGAACGGCGAACCTTTTTTCACATAAATAGCTCCCAAAATGAAGAGAGCGCTATAGCCGCCAAATATGGCCCAAAATCTGTCCCATCCACTCCAAACGCTGAGTTCAAGGTCAAGAGGTACAGCTCGCTTCGGAACTTCCAGGCTGATCACCCAGGAATCAGGCCTGGCAAGCACGCTGGGTACTGAAGCAAGCAAACGCCACATAAAGGCCAGAAAATCGGCCGCAACAGATTGGACACCTGCCAAGGTTATATGATAGTCCCCTGTAAACAAGTAGATCACCGAGGCACCTAGACCCGCGACAGAGTCGATCGTATATGTCTTAAGCGTAATCAGCGACTCATGCGAAGCTGCCGATAAGGCTTGCGAAGCAGCCGAGAAGGCGAAGATCTCAGAATCAGCAATATGAACTAAGATGTGTACGGTGCCATTCATGATTCGCCCAGCGGAGTTCTGCGAGAGTTGCATCGCGGCCGAGCCTAGTCCACGAGCTGTGTCCCCATTTGCAGCTGAATAGAAGAGCCCTATGGTCCACGAGCAGATGGTAACCATGATATACGATATCATACCCAATACTGAGAGTGATAGATCTTGTAGGAAAGCGGCGCAACCGTAAATGACTCGTAGAGGAATTTTGAGGGTGGAGCCAGGGTTGGCCAATCCTAGAAGGGAGATTCGACCGATGTTGTAAGGCATCCAAACTCCAAAGCCAACTGTCAATGCTAAGAGGAAGGCGCTAAACAGCGCGTTCTGGACTAGGCTGAATATTGGGCCACGCATTCCTACGAGCTCCATGATACCTTCGAAATCCTCAGCGTCATCAATAGCATCTTGGTCATTCGGATCAATGCCTGCAGCAATTGCAGCCTCAACAACCTCATGGTCTTGCTCTGGAAATTGAGCCTCTGGTTCATCAAACAAATGTTGATGGGCGACGGGTACAAACGGAGCTTCGTCAGCTATGTCCTGAACAATTCGTTCATCATTCTCGCCTTGCTCGTCTAGATGGTCATCACCAACACCACCCCACAAGAAGTCAGCAACTTGCCCTACGAAACCTTGAGGTGCAGCAGCTGGTGCGATAGGGGGTCCTTGAGGCACTGCTGGTGGAACTTCTGCGTTGAGTGGAAGGAGAAGTTCCCGGGCTTCTGGCAGGGCTGTATTGGGTCGAAATGGATTTGTTTGCGGTCCCTCGTTCTGCTCTTCGACTTCACCCTCGGGATCACTGTCAACAGGATTTTCAGGGAACAAGTCTCGAATGTTTTCATATCTTCGAGTGACTCCATCTTCGCCTGTCATGGTCACAGGTCCGAGTTCTACATTGGCAAGCTCTGCGTCGGTCAATGCCCGACGAGGTCGATAATTTGACAGCTCAGGCTCGTCGTCATCAGAGATGTCCGATTGATCATATTTCAAAGTAGCCTGCTCTGTTTGGCCACCTAACCCCAACAGAGAATTTAGCGGAACCAAATCTGAGCCCGATTCATCATCGGTGCCTTGCAGAGACTTTAGTCTGGTGTTGACACGCATAGTTGCTTGGTCCGTCTGATTATCCTCGTCCGGAAGGTTTGAAAAACTCCAGTTGTTGTTGGCAAGCGGCGATATGTTATCTTTTCTCTGAGGGCCATCTGAGACAGCTCTGGGTCTAGATGAACTTGATGTGAGGGTAAGGTCGTTCCAAGAGCTTCCTGCTAGCGAATTATTGAGTGGTAGAGTCGTAAGAGACTGTAAGGCTTTCGGGGAATCTGAGTAATCAGGGATCTCGTCTGTTGCCTTTCCCTTCCCCTTTCGGAATACAGAATCCTCGATGTTCCCAACATCATTAATAGCAGAGTGGTCGGAGATGATTCGAGTCGGTAATGGCTGCATTTCTCCCGGTTGCCGAATATCGACCCAGCTTTCAGAACTTGCGCTGCTACCTTCATTTTCTGTCTGCGCTGCCCCATCCCTAGTAGCAGGATGGCCTGTCTTGTACAATTCTGACTCGGATACTGGGTCACTTTCGCTAGAACCTGGTAATGGCAACCCATCATCCCGACGGAGTGGATTTTGAAGGACGTTCATAGCATTAACCCAGTAACGCAATTCATCACCTTTATTCTCATCCTCAATAATGCGCAAAACCTTCTCAGGGTCGCTATCCGCACGCCGCCAGATTGCCAGAAACTCTTCAGTGTGTCTGGGCTCTTCTTCAAGTCGTCGTTGGATTTGAGCTGCGGGGCCTAAAGCATCTCTAGGCGGAGAGGGCCTACCAGGTGTTAAGGGTCCTCCATCATCTCCTTGGATAGGGCTCGCCGGACCGTGATCTAGGTCATTCTGAAGTTCTTGCTGGTGTCTTTCCTCGCCTTGTCCGATTTGTACATGTTGGTTATTCCTTCGCCGGGGCCTTGCCATCGGTCGCTCACGAGGAGGTGCTTGATCATCCTGATTTTCATCATCCTCCCTTAACCGATCAACGCGCGCATGTCGGCGAGGACGTAAATCGGCCACGGGCTGCGGGTCTCTTACCAGACCACCGGCAGCAAATTCGGCATTGAATCCAGCCCCCATATTGATTCCAGGTTGTTGCTGTACAACCCATTCTCGGATTAAGAAAATGAGGATAAAACATACAACCACCAAAATAGTGATTATGTAACCTTCAGCAATGTAAATTAAAGCATCGTTGACCGCAGCATGGCGAGTGAAATTCCGTAAGAAAGAAACTTCGCTCAAGAGCGATGAACTAGACGGTGGGTTGAGTTTCATGAGTGATAATGTGATATTGACGTTGTCCGATTGGTTTTCTGGGATGGCCACGCTCTGAACTCCCAATCCGTAGTATAGAGATTTGAATAAGCCAGCAGCGAGAGGGTCCGAGCCGCTTATGTTCAAAGTGTGAGATACTGGCAACAGGAACCCAACGAGTTTCTCCACAAGTCCACTAATTCTCGCAGAAGTGGTTGGAGCGACCTGAAAAGGGGTGACTGGAGAAGTTCCATTTGCAGGCAGAGTGGCAAGCTCCAACTCCCGGGCCACTTCCAGCGCTTGTATCGAGGTGGAGTTTCGGAAATAATCCAACTTCGAGTGGTCGGACGGCCATCCTCCATCACTAAACCAAAACAACAGCCTCCAGACCTGTCTTATTACATACGGAAGACATGCAAGCCAGACTACAACCACCAGACAGGCCCTCAAATACGTCGCCAGGTTCTTTCCGATGTGGATGATGACATGTCGAACGAGGACGTGAAAGGGTAGAGACTGTGGCATATTCGGCGAATAGAGCTTGGTGAAGCGAAAGGGCGTCTTGCAAAGCTCGCAGTGTTTCTTCTGTGAATGCGATAGCCATTCCATCAAGCAGTCCTGGTGGACGTACTTGATACTTCCGCTGCATTTGCAAGGATGGAATAGAGGTTCGGAGTCACCCCCTTCTCCTCTACATATCCTACAAGTGTCTGCATCGCCCATTCCATCTTCTCCGCCTCGATTATTCGTGTCGAATTGTGGATCGTTCATGATGTCTGGGGGGGAGTCATAAGCCACCGGGGGATCTGCTAAGTCTGCCATCGATGCGGGAATGTATTATTAATCGGCGTAAAGAGAGAATCGAAGTTGTGAAAGTCGCAAAGGCAAAGCCTCTTTCATCAATTTTGTAGTAGCATCTGGGGGCGCCTGTACGTGTGCCGTCAGGTGAGGGGTCCTCTTGTTTGTGTCGGAGTCTAGAAGAAATCCCTAAGGTAACTTGGAAAAATGCCTAGACTCCGGGGCGGGATGGTATTCGAGAAGGTCTATTATCTGGCTACTGCGTTTGCGAATGGGTTGTAAATGGAATTGCATAGATGGATGGCAGAAGGCGGAGGGCGGAATTAAGGTTTACCTTATCCATTTCCACATAGGGCCGGCGGAGAAAAGGTCGGACCGCGATACCCTGCTATAATCAAACGCCTTCTCACGTGACCATGACGTTTAATGTTGGTTCCTTGATGTTTTGCTTTCAATTGTTCAAAGGGAAGCCTTTCATGAAAACACAGTATATCATTCTGCTTGGCTGTTACAATGCAGTTGATGCTTTCGAATTTGCAGTCATTACCTAGGTATGCTGGGATTTGATGCAGGAGTCTCTGATCCGACGGGCATGAAACAACCTCGTCGCTTCAGATGAAAGGGAAAATAGACATCAGCTCGATCAACCCGATTCCAAATAACCCTGATGCCCTGCGTTTCTATGGTGGTATTTGGGAATAAGTTTACTGAGTATTCCTATTGCTATCAAGCAATTCTTCTTTATGTAGCAATAATATTCAGCTTCTAGCCTCGCAGATGTACTGAGTAGGTAGGTACATAGGTACCTACAGTACTTCGTACAAGCAGGAACATGTTCTATGACGTTGTGTCTTCTAGCGCTCGCTGCCTGTCAAATCCAGCTCCAAGCCAAGCTTTGCCCGTGATAACACAACAATAAAACAAGATCCCTCTCTCGCCCTCCACCCTTTGATAATTCTTTCTACAAAACCTCATCTTTCTAGTCCCATACACTTCTACTGTTACCTGCACAGATCACACCATACAATTAGGTTGTATCACCAAAAGCCATTACTGTAAGATCAGCCGTTCTAGGTCTGGTCCGTGTTGAGCCTCTGAGACAAAGCTCCTGCTTATTCGCCAAAGCTCTCTTTGAGCTTGCAATTCCTCCACCTCCACCACGTCCGTCTCCACCTTGTTCGCCCTCTGCCAAAATACGCTCAACGAATCCTCAGCGGCTGGTGCCACGTTTCTCAGAGCTGCATGCTGTAGAAAATGGCGGTGGAGAGTAATGGAAGGCTACTCGAGCCGGGCCAGAAGGGTATCAATGGTCATGCAGTAGCTCCCAGGTCCAAGACGATCAGAAAGCGAAAGGGCTTCGGTGTCTTTAGCATGATAACCAGGTACTTCTGTCCGAGCAGCACAGTACATCGCAGCACAGCCCTAGCTAACTTTTTACCAGACTCCTAACCTGGTACTCAATAATCACAATACTTTTCCGATGCCCTGCGACGGTCGACCTCCTGACAGATACCTCCCCGAAGATCTGCAAACCATATTTCCAACTGCGTTCTGCAATTGCCCCCCATCTCGAACCATACTACGACGCATATGCCGCGCGATATGTTGACGCAGCGAGACCTTACTACGAAACCCTCGATAAGAGAATAATTACACCCGCTACAGCCTTAGGAAAGAAGTATGGAGCTCCTCGTGTTGCACAGGCCCAAGCATTCGGCCAAGCACGTTGGGAGAAGACTGTACAGCCACAAGTTGAGAAATATCAAGACATTGTGAAGGGAAAGTACGACGAAATTGTGGCTCCACATGTTGAGAAGGTCGTAACAACTACGGCTCCATATTACGAGATCGCAAAAACGAATGCCTTCCAGACATACTACGGGCACATGCTTCCAACGTACAATGCAGTCCAGCCATACGCTCTTCAAGGTTACGGCATGGCGAGCAATTTCACGGTAAACACTGCAGTTCCTTGCTCGAAATGGGCTTGGGCCACTGGGGCAGTATTTGTTGAAAGAACTCTATGGCCAAAGATACGAATCTTATATGGAGAAAATGTAGAGCCTCAGTTGGTTAGAATTGGAGAGCGGCTTGGCAGATATCGGGATGGCAAGAAACTGAAGGCAGTTGTGGAAAAAGTTGACATGTAAGAGTTACTCAATTTCCCTGCAACCTGTCAACTAACCCATCACCAGGTCCGCTTCCGCTTCATCTGCCTCAGAGACGTTTTCCTCAATCTCATCTTCTATTGCATCAGCTCACTCGACGAGCACGCCAACTACAAGTTCTAGTGTTGCTTCGACTGCGTCTGTTGCAGCTCCAGAGGATACTCCAAAGTCTGAAAAGGAAATCCGTGAAAAAGCACAGATAATTGTGGCCAAAGATCTGAAAACTTGGCAGGAGAAATTCGCAAAGGCCGCCGACGAGGGATCCGACGAGCTTGAAGACCGCATGACTGAGATCACTGATAGGCTGATTCAGAGCCAGGCACAAGGCGTTGGAAAGGCTCTTATAATCCAGCTGGAAGAGACTGTCAAATCCAGCCTCAAGAGCTTGAAAAGCAACATCATTTCCATCATAGATGATTCCAAGGACGCAGAAATATCCGAGGAAGCCATCGGCAACGCTGTTCGCAAAGCGGGTGTTGCAATCAAGGACAAGGCACAAGCCGTACGAACTTGGAGGCAGAACTTTGACCGAGAAACAAACTCGCTAGTAGGAAAAACTGCATCTGACACTTTCGAGATACTTGATCATATCCGAGATCTTGGGCTGCAAGAGATAGGCATGAGATGGGCGTGGACCGATGGAATTACGCACAAGGACTGGACTAAATACCACAAGTTGAAGGGAAAATTTGATGAATGGCGCGTAGATGTTGAGAATGTCGTGGCCGAACACCCAGGGCTTGGAAAGGCTCGCGCAGCATCTGAAGAGGTTGAAAACAAAGCTATGAGTATTGCGGAGGAGGCAGCAAAAGAACTGGCTCGCCTCAAGGAGACTGGACGATGGAAGCTCTCCACTAAAGATACTAGTGATGATTGGAGCACCAAATATCTGCCAGCCGCAGCCGCAAATGCTGCTCAGAAAGTCATTGATAAAGTTCATGAAGCCAGTGAGGCTGTCGCGCCTTCGTCTCAGGGTACCATGGAGTCTGTGGCTTCTGTCGCGAGCTCATCGGTTGCTGAAGCTGTTTCTTCCGCTTCCTCAATTGCAGCTTCTCAGGCTGACAACGCCCAGAGCGCTGCTTCGTCGGTTTCCTCAAAGGTTGTGGGTACACCACAAAGAAGTGTTGAGAGCGTCATTTCAGTCGCGAGTGCAAGCGCAAGCAGTTTTGCCGACCAAGCTTCGAGCTCGATCATTGGCACGTCACAAGGCAGTGTCGAGAGCGTAGCTTCGCTTGCAAAAGCATCTGCTAGTAGCCTCGCCGATCAGGCTTCCAGTTCTGTTATTGGTACTTCGCAAGGAACCGTAGAGAGCGTCATCTCCGTTGCTTCTAACAGCGCGAGCAGTCTTTCCGCCAAGGCGTCCGCCTCTATTGTTGGAGAAGAGCCAGGAATTATTGAAAAAGCATCGAGCAGTTTTAGGTCGGCAGCTTCTGTCGCCTCTGATTCGGCCTCGAGTCTCTCAGACGCCGCAGGCTCGTCGATTAGCTCTGGCAGTAGCGAGGTCTCAAAGGCTGCTTCGCAAGCGTCTAGTTCATTGAGTTCTGCAACTTCGTCTATTGGGAGCTCCTTGTCGGAAAGTGTCACTGATGGTTCCAGCGCTGCTAGCTCAGCCGCCTCATCTGCCTCGAGCACAGCGTCTAAGAAAGTGTGGGGTGGTGCAATGGCACAGCACGTCGAGGCTAGACAGATTGTCTACGATGACATAGTTGAGGATTCTGATGAAGAGACTTACAGTGAAAAAATCCAGAGTATGGCAAGTGAAGCTGGCGATAAATATGCCGATCTCACCAAGGCAGTCAGCGAAGCCTTGTTAAAGCCTTCCAGCACTCAAGGTTATCAAGTCACGAGCCTCGCCGCCCAGCAGTATTCAAGTGCTTTCGCAGCTGCTAGCTCCGTTCTGTACGGAACTGAGCAAGGGACTGGTGAAAGCATTGCCAGTGCTGCGTCGAGTCGATATGCTGATGCTGTTTCTGCGTAAGTTTTCAATTTCGATTTATCGTCTTTTCACAACTAATTTCGTCCTAGTGCCAGCTCTATCATCTACGGAACACCAGCGCCTATCACAGACTCCATGGCCTCCAAGGCAAGCGCTGCTTACAGCAGTGCTCTCTCTGTGGCATCGGATAACTATGACAGTGCTCGCTCTGCAGTCTCCGCTCAAATATCTGGCGAGCCAAAACCCGCCCACGAAGCAGTGTTCAGCTCTGCCCAAGCTGCTTATTCGGATTCCGTTGAAGCAGCGAGTTCTGGACTACAAGCTGCTGTTTCCGCTGCCTCGACCGCGATCTATGGAGCTCCACCAGCAGCGCTAGAGTCGATGTCTTCAGTAGCTCAGTCAAGACTCCAAGAAGGTCTTAGTGCCGCGTCTTCTCGATATAGCGATGCAAAGAGCTATGTAGGAGCCATCACCACAGGCGCTCCCCAAAAGCAAAAGATGTTTCAGCAAATGCAGGAACAGTATTATGCAGGCATTGGAATGGCTCACGCACAATATTCTGAATTTCTCGAAGCAGCCTCTTCGGCCGTCATGCCGAAACCAACTCCGTTCCACGAGAGCATCTTCAGTAAAGCAAGCGCAGGAGTTGTAGGAACACCTACTCCCGCTTATGAAAATGCTTTGAGCACAGCTCAAAGTGCTTACTCGGGTGCTGTAGCTGGTGCTTCTTCGCAGCTTGACCAGCTTTTGTCATCCATCAAAAGCGTTGGGGGGGCACAAAAGGATCTCGTCGCAACAGGCGTCGCATCCTCGCGATACAGTGCCGCATTGGCTGAAGCATCAAGCTCTTACGCAAGCATCTCATCGGCAATCGCCGAGAATGTCAAGGACAAGGCATCGGATGCTTCAAATGTCATATACGGCAGCGAAACTCCCTTCACGGAGTCCGTCGCCTCGGCTGCGAGCGAGAACTGGGAAGCTCTGATTACAAAAGCAAGTAATCAGATCTACGCTCAAACAACACCATATTTCGTCACCGGACGCCTTATGTCTGAGGCTATGGAATATGGTGCTGCTGCTACGGATGCTGCGACAAACCAATACCATGTTGTGCAATCGATCATCAGCGAGCTTGTGGTTGGCAAGTAAGTTGCCTTTCCCTGACCTTAATCTCAATCCCAGTGCTGACTGTTCACAGAGAACCAGATTTCTCCGAAAGCGTATATGCCAGATTATCCTCGGCATACTACACTGGTGCCGGCGAAGCAGCCAGCTCAGCTTCCTCCTACGCAAGCGACGCCTACGCATCCGCAACATCCGTCCTCTCGTCCGTCTTCACGCCTCCTCCCGCTCTCGAAGATATCCTAAGTAGCGCCTCCGCACGCGTCAACGAAGCCATAGACGCTGCGTCCGTGCAAGTATACGGCTCCAGCACAGGCTATGGAGAAGCTGCGTCAAGCAGTATCGCAGAAGCCGCTTCTTCTGCCCACAAAGCTATCTCTGAAGCCATTTACGGAACCTCTACCTCTACTGGTACTTATGAAAGCGTTACCAGCGTGGCAGGAGAAACGTACGCATCTGCTACAGACGCAGCAGCAGAAGCACTCTCAGCTGCGCAGGCAAAAGTGAGTAGTGCGATATATGGGGAGGAACAGAGTGCCGCGGAGAGTGCACAAGGGAGACTTAATGCTGCGGTTGAGAGTGCGAGGGCTAGATTGGGCGAGTATGCGGCGGGTGCTGGAGGGCAGGCGAGTGAGGTCTACAGTAAGGCTAGTGAGAGCGTAGAAGATTTTGCGTCCAGCGTAAGCTCGGTCGTCGAAAAGGCCACTGGGAGTGCTAAAGATGAGCTATGAAATGGGTATATGGATGCGGTTAATAAAACGGGACGAGTGTATGACAGAAAGATCCTCTCCTTTATCACCATGGTTGGTTGGTCGGTTCTCTGGGCGGAGAACCCTTTTCCTTTTGGGGTGTTTTCTTTTACACCTTGCAATGCAAGCAGAACTGAGCGATATCCAACTCTTGTGTATTTATGTAACTCAACGTAACGTATTGTATGTGTGTACGCCGCAATGAAATATTACCATCCGATTTCAGTTTCTCTAGGGTATTGTAGGTGAATGAATACGTCTATCTGATGGCTCGAGTCTCGCAGATACAGATATATGAATTAATCTAGTTCTAGTCGCTCTATAAAGTATTCAATCTTTAAACACCACAAATAACCCAACGCCAACACTGGATTCCCCGACCGAGTAGCCTCGACTCTTGGCGAATCATCCAATCTATTGTCTATCTATCTATCTTTCTTTCCTTCTGTGTTCTCGTTGACTGCGTGCGTGATATAGAGGATGGTGGATTCCGATTTCGTCTAGGATTTTGACTGGTAGAGGCGTATTGTATTGTATTATACCGAATCCCGTATATCCTCGAACTTCTAGACGCTCTCTCGATGTTCAACCTGTATCCGTGGCGGTGGATTCGCAACTTCTTCTCTCCATCTAAGGGGCCCAACAGTATTAGCGTAGCCCAGCATAACACAGCTCTTCTTCCACGTCTCCTCTACACCTCCACAACCACATCCACATCGACATCCACTTCTATTTTGACCCGCATACGAGGTATTTTGGGAATTGTGCACTTACACAGGTCGTCCGGCATGATCATATGTCAATCCCAGGATGCCACTTGGTGTTTCTTTTCTCTCTAATTTCGCACCACTTCCAGCTCTATTTTCGTTTCTTTGTGCTGCTTGCTTTTGGGCTAGTATTTGTCTTTCTGCGCGTGTGAGGTATGGCTCTGGTCGTTGTGGGTAGAATATTTTGGCGTCGTCGCGCTGAGGGGGCGCGACCATTTCGGCGCGGAGGCGGGATGTACAACCTCCCATTTTGGATAGGGATGAAGGTGTATGCGGATGTGGTGGTGTTTGAATGGGAGTTATATGACGGAATGAAAGACGTTTTAGAGGACAAAGAGACGTATGAGGATATGAGAGGCAAGGAAGAGAGGAAAAGGAGAAAAAGAAAGGGAAGGAGAAGAAGCTATATTTCTTAGGTGGTGGAGTGGGAGCGGAGTGTGGGGAAGTCCGGGGCACCGGGTTGATCTACTTTGGGGTTTCTTTTTGTGGGAATTGGAGGTTATTGTTTTTAGATAGCCAATCAAGAATGAGAATATTTGAGGATTAGAGACATGTTACTAGAGGTTACTGGTGCGTGCGCTGGAGAAAGGAACTATTGGCACGTGACTGAGCATGACTCGCCGTTACGGCCTATGGCAATAGTCCAAGAAGTCCATTTCAAATGGATGAGAAGGTTCTGGAAATTGTATCTTGCCCAAGCTGTTTTTCGCAAATAGATCAAGCAGAACTAGCGGAGACTCCGTTGCACGTGAGTTCCATGTGCCAAACTGAGCAGGACAGGAAACGGAGAGGCATGATGAAGACATACGAATGATGGTCAACAGATGCACTCTTAGGTACTCGCTCGTTCATCCGTTCGGTATTTCCTAGACTTAAAGCCCAGGCCAGGGTCAAAGAACACGTACATTACGCATACACATACACAGCACAAACACATGATAGTCGGTCCTTCCTTCTTCGCTCGCGACCTGTTGGTCGGCACTCGCCTCACTCGACGCCTGAACCTGGCGACATATACCTTAAGTAGGATGAGCGTAAAAGTTGGTGTTGACGACGACTTACGGCTGAAACACGACATACAACAGAAACTGGAAACAACGAGATGACATACATCTTCATGCCAGGGACCGGCAATCCAATGGACAGCCAGGAAAAGGATCAAGATGGATATTGTCGGCGAGAATAATACCTTCCTCCAACCTAACAAACAAGATCCCTCCGAAACATCTAGTTCCAAGCATCCCTAAGCCAACAAATATAGTCACACGGACACGTCCGAAACAAAGTGGGCAAGGAAACAGATCTTATAACAACTGCTGCTCCCCACACCTTCTCACAACCTAATTGTTCCATCAGGACACAGACCTTGACAGATAAGATATGGTGACGGCAGATGTTGGTCTGTCTTAAGGCCCAGAATGTCAACATTGGCCAAGGAAGGATCGATTAACATACTTGTAGGAACCGCAAAGAAGCCGCCGGATTCCCAGCTGCCCAATCGTCAAAAATCATGAAACAAAGAGGATTCCCCGATAGATATTGGAAAGAAAGAGATAAGTACTGTAGTCATATTGCAGGAAGAGACTGTGAAACTATCAAATGGTCACTGGACTCATCATCCTTTACGACTACACCTGCCAGATAAGTTATAACGCCATTTCTAGGGCATGATGGGAACAATAAGGACTCCGAAAAAGGATTTCCCCAGGGCACAGTACTGTAGCAAAGCTTGAAAAATTATCAGAGAAGTCCTGCAACCTGCAATCTCTAAACTGGGTCCTGGTCCGGGACTCCTGGTGCTGTCAGGACCCAAGAGCAACATTGAGCAACCAACGTAATGCCACATCGTGACCAGAAAAACAACAGTATCAAAGCCTGATTCCTTAGCTATTGTCCAGTTAAGTAAGGTCGCAACAAACGCCAATGTTCTGGATGCCACGTATCAAATATCTGATTGGGTGTTCGAGAGGGAAAGAAGGCGTGTCTCTGATGCCCAGCGAAGCGCAGCCTCGGAAAACTCGCTAAATGCAAGGCTGTGCAGACTTCAAGCTCTCTTCCACTCCTTGACATACACACCTTCCATACATCAGAAGGATCTCCGCCTTGCCGCAGCATCCACAATCCATCCACTGTTGAACTTAACTCGACTTGTGTGTTCTATTTTTGGGATATTATGAGGCTGACCTTTACAGATACATAAAGGCAAACATGATTCCATCAAGTGGCCTTTCAATAACCTCTCCTTCCGTCAATCAGCGTCCTTGAATACCACTACCCACGAGTTTCAATTGATTATCTCAACTCAATAACAATTCAACTGAACTACACCATGTCTTCTTATACAACCTTCGACGAAAAAGCAAATTACGAGCAACGCTGCCACCGCCGAAACAGGCCCTCCATCTCCTCGGGTTCTACCCACTCTTCACTATCAGAGAAAGACGATGGCCCTCCTCCCTACTATGCGCGCACCTTCTACAATTCTACCGCAGACAAACCTCTTCCTCCTCTGCCGGTACAAAAACGACGCGTAAGGTTTGCTGTGAAACCGCTGCCTCCACTGCCAGAAGGACAAAGGTATAGATCGGATAGCGATAGTTCGGTAGATTCGGTGGAGGCGGAGGCCGAAGGGGAGGGGGAGAGTGCGTATTGGGCGAGTGAGAAGAGGGGTAGTGGGAGTGAGGGGTATAGGGAGAAGAGCAGGTCGTGAAGGAGGCAATGTTTGTTGTACTATCATGCTGTCACCAGGCAGTGCGCCTCGATTGGTGACACGTTGGTGCTTGCCTTAACAAAGGTTGCGGGGAAATCGGTCTTTTTTGGGCAGTTTGTTTTGATTTTCGTAATAGGTTAAAACATAGGGGAAAAGAGCTCGCGCTCCAAGGTGTTTGGATGGTGGTACACATTCTTTTGATATCATGATATCATGAATTATGTGTGCCCTATGGCGTTGAGGTCTATTTGAGAGAAAAACTGGGTGTTATTTCAACATCATAAGTTATGCTATGTAGCGGTACAAAGTAAATGAGAAATTTCATTACGAATATGAATCCATATAGATAGATGTACGACTGAAGCTGTTGAATTATGATTTCACCACTTGGAGAAATCGTAAGAATCTGTACCTGGGTGGCGCAACTGAGAGATGTTGCTTAGCTGAGGTTGTCGGAGGCCTTCTCCAACCTTCTGACGCATTTGACAGAAATGCCCATCACTATCAGTATCGCCCTCGGAGTCTCCAAGTCTCCAGACCGATGAGATGCTCTTGATTCCAGACAATTCTATAGACCTCGACGGATCCAAATGTGGCTCAAACTAAAGCGCTGTGCACAACAGATGCTTCAAAGTGGCCTGATATTCTGGTACCTGAAAGCAGATCTGGATTTGCTGGCTTCCAGCTTAGCACCGAAGTCAACGAACCACTCACATCAGGGCTTTTGGATGCCATCCTCATAGTGATTGGTGGCCTCGAACACAAAATGGTGGGGTGACTTTCGCATCTGTACTCCTACCTCGTCGTTTTGACATCAGGCGATGTCAAACGCGGCAATAGCACCACTTCTCGCATACGAGCATCACCGCCTCCAGAATAGCTAACCAGCGATGAGAAGTCTCATGCTGACGCCTGGCGAGCTTGTCCACTGTAAATGGTATAAAAGAACTTGATGTCCAGTAAGTCGCAATGTTCATTCTACAAGTAGTACATCTACAGTACATCAAATACAAAGACATTCAAACATCAAAGCTACAGCAAACCAGCTTGTCAGAAAAATTCACAAATCTTTCTGACTTACGACACACAAAAACACTACAGCATCCATCCATACATTGCAACATTTGAGTCTCACATCAGACTTTTGAAACTCAATCATGAGAGGATACTCCAGCATCATGAGTTCTACAGACAGTAGCACCACTGAGCTAAGTGGCAATGGACAAAAAGTCTGCCTCGAGGACAATCACCACCTATGGGAGCCAAAGAGCGGAGCCGCAACAGAACCATTGTGGCATTTGCGAGTCCTTGTTCTGAAGGACCAAGAAGGACAGGGAGATTGTCCAGGTCGTTATTTCGTACGTTAACTTGCACAAACAACTAATGAGTATGAAAAATCAATTACTGACTGACTGATTGAAACAGACATTCAAATCCAAGCACCATCTCACACACGCAGCCAACCAACTCGAAGCAGCCTTCAGAGAGACGTTCGGTATCAGAAAATGCGGGTGTGATAGTCCAGATGCGATGGGTGGGCGGGTTAACGATGGACGGTGCCAAAACTTTACCATCGAGTATGAGACTGAGACGGCTATTGAGGAATGGAAACAGTTTATTGGGAGACTGAAGGTCTTGGGGGATGAGTGGGAGCATGAGGAAATGAGCATGCTCTGAAGGAAGTCATGTGTTTGGGAGCGATTGAAGTCCACATTTGTTCTGTCTGGGGAACTGGAATCACCACAACGCTGGCGGGATCAAGGCGATTGGAGTTTTGGAGTTTGCAGTATTCATCTTTCGGTACTGAATTGGATACCGGGATGCGAGGACCAAGTGGAAGGAAAATTGGTAACGGATTGGAAAGGGATTTCAAGAACATGTTACGGAAGAATCAGATGATAGACTGGTGGACTACAACCAGAGTTTCAGAACAATTAATCAAATAAATAGATGGGATTGAATGGGATATCGTCCATTTGCATCAAGATGCTTCACAGGAACCTCCAGAGATACATACTCAGCCCTTGCTAGTCCTACGAAGTAGTCTAGTGAACAGGATGGTGGGTCATCTGCTATATTAGCCCTGCCACAACGCTAAACTCCATCGCCCCGCGACGACCTCTCAACCTCTTCCAACCGTAATCTTCAACCATCCCAATATCAACATACTTAGCATTCTTACGGCCGCTCGGATGATATAACTTCTCAATCCGATCTCGAGGGCTTCCCCCGGGACCATCACACCTATTATTGCTCGTTGGCAGATGCCAAATGTGCATACTGTATGTACAGTACTGCATGAATTCAGGATGTCGGATCCCCAGTTTCATCACACCATTGACATATCTAAGCTTTACGGGATGTGGCCCATCTTGGTAGCGAATGGCCTTGGAATGTTGTCGTGCTGGGTTGGAAATGCTGATGCAGTTTCTACAGTTTGTTTGATCGCTGAGCTAAGGTGCATCAGATGGTTTGTGGTGTTTATGCCATATCAATCTTCACGATTCTGCAAGCCCGAAGCAGGGTCACATTCATGGGGAGAGCCAGATTTGCAATAGTTCTCGTGGTCGGCTCTCGATCTCATCTTCTGATCTGATGAGTGCCTAGCTGCTGATGCTTTGATTTCCTCTTCTCAAATCTCCTCGCCTCATTGTTTTGTTTTTGCTCTTTCTGCTCTGCACGTCATGACGCATTTCCATTTTGACATCCATAATCATTGCTTTTAAAAATAAGTGTTTCTCGTAAGGATTGCATGCACGACCAAAGTAGCTGCGGACCGCTTCGTCGACAGAGCCACATGGACCTCAGGCCATCGCTGGGAGATGATTCTCTTGTGAATCATTCTGTTGAAAACAACATGCATCAGCTGCACAAGCAGACTTCACCTGGTAGCCCTTCTGAGCTTTCGCCAACTGTTACTGTGATACGTGAAGTCACAGTTTTAGCAGAAACGGCTGTTATTACACCGGCGGCAAAGCTTCGCCCAAGGCAAAATAATGCCTGCCAACAGGCTTCACAAAGCGCGGACCAAGCCGCTCGACAGGCCTCTCAATCTGCATCTCAATCAATTCAGCAAGCCCAGCAATCGGCTTCTGAAGCCGTGCGACAAGCGTCACAATCAGCGTCACAAGCCATTCAACAAGCCCAAAACAGCGTCTCGCAATCAATTGCGGCGGCTTCTCGAAGCGCTGCATCGGTCCAATCGTCAGCAAGTCAAGCCATAGCGAGTATACAATCGTCTGCATCATTAGCTATCTCAAATGCAAATGAGTCAATGAGCAATGCTCAAGCTAGTGCGTCAACAGCTCAGGTATGTCGAAGTCCCATTATAAAACGCGCATGTATTATTGAAACTATTGAACTAGAGACTAAAATATTGCTTCAGTTCAAGGCTTCCAGTGCAGTACTTCAAGCAGGAGCAGCAGTCGCAGCTGCCACTGGTAAAGCTGCTGCGGCGGGCTCTTCCTTCCTCGAAGCAGCTGCACAAGCCACTTCCAGTGCCCAAGCTTCTGCCGCGGCCGTTGGTGTATGTTTGCATTCCAACTTTAAGGATCGAATCTAATTCATCTTTAGGCTGCGGCGTCTTCTCAAGTTCAACAGGCTTCGCAGCAAGTGACAGCGTCGCAGAACGCCGCAGTTACTGCAACTCAAGCTGCTCTCGCTATCGTTGGAAGCATTATAGCATCCGCATTAATAACTATCCTGATCTACTTCCTGATAATACGGCATAAACAGAAATCCCAGAAACGATCACGGCGAGAGCCAGTACCCTCTCCGGGGTACTCCACAGATGCCAAATTCCCGGTATCAGACCAGGTTGGAACCACGGTTGCTGGATCCCAGCAAGCTTATAACGCTGGCAAGATCGATCTTGGTAGTGTTTCCCGAGCGTCGTTCTCGCTCTTCCCGAATTCTACACCAGGGGACAACCCACGAGATGCTGATGTCAAGACTACTTCGGTGGTTTGGAATCCATCTAAGCCTCCAAAGGTTCCAACTCTGGGATCGTGGTTGAAGGTACAGGATGGCGTATCGCCATTCGGGCCCATCAAGCTCCCTACTGATTCCAAATCACCCTCGCCTCTTGGTGGTCAACTCAAATCACCTTTACGAAGCGTGAACCAGCCTCGAAGTCCAAACACAAGTTCAAATCTACCAATAGGGGAACCGACACTCCCGATTTTTACTCAGAACAAAGCAGTCGTTGTCTCAGTACCGAGGAGTCGGCCAAGATATCTGGCAACAAGAAAGCCTGTTAGCCCAGAAGAACAAGGACCCCCACCAAAAGAGGCATATGCTGATGAAAAGTATCGCGAAAGTAAAGGCAGTGTTTGGACCGATGAGATCCCAGATACAGGAACATCGCCGGCACTTCAATCTGCCCCAAAGGGTAAGGAACCAGTGTCGGTAACACGGGGCTATGAGATGAGAATCCCCTCGCCTCAAAATCCGGTTCGAACGACAGCAGAATGGTTAGAGTCCATTCAGAACACAGCCTCGCCGTTAGCTTCACACCGGAGTCCAAAAATCTCGCGACCATCTTTCGGCCTACCGAGAAATCCAAGAAAGGGTGGAGGGGGAGGCTTGCCATCGAGACCTGGAATTAATAGGGAGGCGAAAAGTGTGCAGGGCAACTTGGGACATGTACAGGGGCTGAATAGATTCTTGCCTGATGCTAGAGCCAGTTCATTGTCGAGAAGTGGAAGTGATCAAAGCAACGATAAGGGAGTGGGAAAGGCAATTTGACACGAGGTGAGATTGATTGAATTCATCTGATTCTGTGGAAGAAAGAAAAGTAATAGTACCCAAGTACCTATCTTACAAAGGGTTCTTGATGGCTACTTGGATTGTGAAAGTACCAAGCATGATTAGTATCTTCGCTGCGGCCCGGTCCCATGCAGCCAACAGCTGAAGAAGAAAGGCTCCATGCACCGGAAATATCCAGAAAGGGCCCCGGCATGAATCCCCTCCAACACGAATCCAGGTACGCTGCTGGGACTCTGGGAGCACCCGTCTGGGTCCGTGCAAGCCCTGCATCTCGACCTGTCAATACTATCCTCCGCGGAGAGCCTGCAAGTTTCCTTATTGCATTATCACAGGATCGGGTTATCGGCATATATGTTTTGTACTACTATCTCCCACTAACGAGAATCTGCTTCTATTTGAGGTTATTCATTCCTTTCGAACGAATCACGACCCATCAAGACCTCAACTATGGTGCTTTACTCACTCATTCCAATTGTGCTTTGGGGAGCTGCCCTTTATGTTGGCTACCGGCGCCTCTACCTCAGTCCTATTTCACACATTCCAGTCCCAAAACTCGCTGCTGTAACACGGCTGTCTGTTCATCTTCACCTTCTCCCTCTCCAGCACATTCAATCACTAGGAAGTTCACTAATACCAAGTAGTTACGAAGCATACTACGATCTCTGGCTTGGCGGCCAATACACATTCAAGATCATCGCCCTGCACAAGGAAAATGGTCCCATAATTCGTATCTCTCTCTGGGAAATCCACGTAGCAGACCCGGATTTCTACGAGGTTGTTTATGCCTCGTCCGCGAGTGGGCATCGGCGAGATAAATATGACTGGTTCACAAAGGGCTTTGGTCTCGACAATGCCGTGTTTGCTACTCCGGGACATGACTTGCATCGTTTGAGAAGGTCGGCGCTGGCGCCGTACTTTAGTATGACGAGTGTGAGGAGATTGCAGCCGTTGCTAGAGGAGAGAGTTAATAAGCTGTTGGAGAGGTCTGAGGGGTTCAGGGATTCGGGGGAAGTTTTAAATACAAGTTGCGCATATGCTGCATTTACAAATGGTAAGGTTCATGTCGCCTTTGGTGAGTCCACATGCTTACTATTAGAGCAGACGTCGTAATGACTTATTGCTTTGCGCGACATGATAGTCGACTAGGTAAGAACTTCTAAATAAGTTCCTGTACCCAGACTCTGACTGCGTGATCATTGATACAGAAGCACCAGACTTCGACCCCTCGTACCGAGATGCATCATATTTTGGTTCCACAGCAGGGAACTACCTCAAGTATGCCCCTTAGGTGAACAACTTCATGCAATCGCTCCTTAACTCCATAGCAGAGCTTTTTCATCCGGCTATGGCCTCATTTGTAGCGCAAAAACGAGTACATACCCGACCTTTCTCCTTGACCACGCACCACCCAACAGCAAACTTCAGGAAGTACTTGCACACATTCAAAGCATAACCTCGGGCCACAATGACTCGCACCAAGATCTCTCCCATCCCACCATCTTCCACACCATCCTCGACTGCAAACTCCCGGACCTCGAAAAGCGCGATTCTCGGCTCTCGGACGATGCGCAGGTTCTCACCATGGCCGGCACCTTGACCACAGCCTGGGTTTTCGAAGTAACGACCTTCCACCTCCTCTCCAACCCCTCCATCCTCAGCGCGCTAAAAGCAGAACTCAGCACCGCCATCCCCTCACCCAACGATATCGGTGCCGTTCCTCTCCCAATCCTAGAGAGCTTGCCGTATCTCTATGCGGTTATGAAGAAAGGATTTAGGCTTACGTATGGAGTTAGCTGTCGCCTCGCCAGGAGCGATCCAGATAACACTATTCCGTTTACCGATGAAGTAACGGGCAAAGCATACATCATACCACCTGGTACACCGATCAATATGACGAGCGTGCAGATCTACCACGACGAATCCCTCTTCCCGGACTCCTGGACCTTCCGCCCCGAACGCTGGCTCGATCCCAGCTCCAAAGCGCTGGAAAAATACTTGGTTTCTTTTACGGCCGGTAGCCGACAGTGTTTGGGTATTAACTTGGCGTACTGTGAGTTGTATCTGGGGCTGAGTGCTATTTGAAGGGTTTGGGGGAGCAGGGAGGTCAGGGGAGGGGATGATGTGGGGTTCTTTGAACTTTGGGAGACGGGGAAGGCGGGTGTGGAGATTGAGAGTGATGCGTTTTTGCGATGCGTTTTTGCCGATTGTGAGGAAGGGGAGTCAAGGGATTAGGGTCAAGGCGTTTGGCTTGGGGAAGTGAGATCTTGGTTGCTGATTTCTGGGGAGTTGGCGAGGCTTTGGCTTTTGCACTAAGTGTCGATGAGATATATGTCATGATGCTTCTACACGCTTTCATAGGTCTTTGTGCAGCAAATTGGCACCTATCGAGGGAAACCCTCACGTTTCTATTTTAGTAGGTATTCTCGATGAGACTGTATGTGAAGAACCGAGGAAGGAGATTCCTGGTTTCGCACGGTTAGTGTAGATGAGAAGGAACAATCTCATTTACGAACATTTGCGTTCACTTTCACTTGCATCAGATCAAAATTCTTGGCTCCTCGTATAGATTCAGAGGCTGGAATAGGCGAGAGAGTCATGTAAGCAAGACCGATATATAAACATAACTCAACTTGCACCAACAAAGTCTTCTGGACTTCATAGTGAAATTCGAAAATACACGTGACCCATACATTTGAAATCTATAATATCTAGAAATGCAAGGCAGGAAAGTAGACAATATACAAAAGAAATGTATATCGCAAAAAGAAAGTGCAGCCATTCAGAGTCTGTGTCACTTGAACATAACCTTCCCGCATGTCACGCTTCTCGCGACTGTCTCACGTGACCACGTGACTAATTCAATGTCGTGTTTATTTCATATCTACCGAGCGAGGCAATGCTATCTATCTACCTAACAAGTACTCAAACCAAAGGGTCTCCTAGTATTTAGACTCTCTTCGCCTCTTCCCATAACCCCCGAACTCCATTCTCTCTTCCTCTCCTCGTACGGATCAAACTTCTCCTCCCTGCACCTCGACATAAGCACCTGACTATTCCACGCCTGCCAATCATACAGGCCGGCCTCGGGCTTGAAGATATCGTCGTACGGCAGTTCGGACATGGCGCCCATGAACGTCTGGAAGGGCTGCGGGCTCCACGACGGGTTGGGGTACTCTGATTGTCTTGGGGCGGAGAGTGAAGGCGAGACTACTTCGGGGAGGCCTCCACCGTGAGAGTGGTGAGAGAGCGGAGCCCACGTTTCCTCGTACAGCGCGTCAAATTCGCTGAGCTCCTCGCCTTCGCCATCTGGACTGGGGAGGCTGGGCACGTCCGAGTCGGAAATTGGGGGGGATGGCAAGGCGGACATTTCCAGCCAGGTATCCTGGGGTTCGGTCTTGTGGTGCCGAGGATCTTCGTGGCCGGTATCTACTACGATTGTTGACGAGGCGGTAGATGGGAGGCGTGACATGGGGATTGCGGGTGATGCTGAGGAGAAGGAGGTCATGATTGAGAGTCTAGTGTCGCTGTCTGATGATGATGAGCTGGATTTCGAGGTCTTTCTTTCGGGGCGGCTGAGTTGGCGTCTTTTGGGGCCTTCTTCTGTGTATGAAGGGCGTCTGGAGTTGACTATTGTCCCGTCCGTGTCCCTCCAAAGTCTCTTTCTTGTTGCCAAAACACCCAATCCTGGTCCCCCAGCCTCGTCGTCCTTTTCCTTGTGGCGGGACATATGTCTGTCTGGAATTGCATGTTAGACTGGAACGTGATATAGAAGCCATTGGGAGGCTCATATGCATACCTAACAAGTCTCGTCGACGGAAATGGGCACTACATCTCAAACAAGTGTTATTGCCATCTTTGTGATTCAAAGCATGGCGATGAAGATGCTCAGATCTGGAGAATGATTTCCCACAGCTTGGAAAACTGCATCCGAACTTCTTCTTGACACCCTCGGAATTCTTGGAACTTGAACTCGAGGAAGAAGAAATGGAAGATGATCTGGTGCTTGTTGGAGCCATGTTTAGTATATTGTTCTCCAAAGTATGAATCTATGATGTGAAGCTTGGACTTTGAAGCTATGAACAAGAAGAAGAATGGGGGGAAGAGGGGTCCAAACAAAAGGATGGAGGGGCATATGTATATCAAGGCGGAACAACATCCTCTAGCTCTTGGAGCTCCCAATGGCGCATAGTTCGCACCGATAACCGGGCGCGGTCACCCGCAACGGCGAGCTAAATAGGCCACGGGCCTTGACAAGAGGCGTAGTAGAGGGCCATGTCAAGGGCGCTGTCCTCCGTCACAGGCACAGGCAGGCGTCTGAAGCCAGACCAGAGAGAGTCAGTAGTCGTCAATCTAATCGCGGTTCGAGGGTCTTGCAGGCTGCTGGCAAGGATGGCAGTTGGACCAGCCATCCCTACATTTTGGTTTCCGGTCTATTTCCACGGACTGGAAGTTGTCTTCAACGGCTTGCTTGCTTGCTTGCACTGCGAGTTGCGCGACTCATCTCATCACAACTTCCTAACCTGGAAGGTTTACGAGCCAAATGATGTCGGGATCGAATCAATTGAAGCCTATCATTGGTAAGCTATGGGTCATATCGATGGCTGAGGGTGCCGGTTGGCTTGACTGTAAAGCCCCTCGTCGTGGGCTGGTCCGTAATTCACGTTAGTCGTCGGCCACACAGCATGGGCAACTCGAGACAAATTACCCCTCCAACCCCTCTATTCTCCACTGTAAACGCCAAACGCGACC
>QGMI01000268.1:0-41223 GCA_007821535.1 Lachnellula occidentalis | reverse complement strand
TAGGAAGGAGAGAGAGAGTAAGAAGGAGTAGTAGAGTAAAAGAAGGAGGAAGAATAGGAGAAAAGGAGAGAGTAAGAAAGAGGAAGAGATTAAATAAGAGAGAGAGAGTAGGAAGGAGAGGTAGGAAGAGAGAGAGAATAGGAAGTAGAGAGAGAGTAAGAGATAGAAAGAGAGCCTATAGGTAAGCTATACTTTATAGGCTATTTTATAAGTATCTTATAATTTAAGCTAATACTTTTTAGAACTTATAAAATAGTAGGAAGAGCTTATAACCTATTACTCTAGCTACTTATAGCTTTATAAACTATCCCTTTTCAGCTGATTCTATATATATAAGATCTATTAGAAGAAGAATATAAAAGCCTTCTATTATTATTACTAGGAGTATTACCCTTTATAAAACCTGCCTAAATAAGAGCTTAAGAGGTATATCTAGACCTAGGAAGAGTAGGTAGAAAAGAGAGTAGGAAAAGGGTAAACTAGAAGAAGGAATAAGATCTACTAGCTTATAGGTAATAGTAGCTAGCCTATTATAGTTAAAGATTACGTCTATAAAAGGCCTATATAAAAGGAGGAAAAGGAGCTAGAAGAAGAGTAAAGGTAAGAGAAAGCTAAGAAGGAATAGAAAGAGTATATAGCTAAAAAAAAAGTAAAGCATTTCAAAAGTAATATAAAAAGCGTTTTCTAGATAAGATAAATAGTAGGCCTAGAGATTAGTTTATTTATAGCTAGCAAGTTATATATAATAAGTAGTCTACTTAATAGTATAAGAAGGAAGGTATAAAGTAAGAGTAGTATAATAAGAAGAGCCTAAAAAAGACAAGAAAAAGAGAAAGGAAAAGAGAAGAGAGAAAAAGAAGAGAGAAGAGGAGAGAGGAAGGAAAATAGATAATAGAGAAAGGAATAGAGAATAGAGAAAGGAGAGAGAAAGAAGAGAAGGAAGAAGAGAGAAGGAAAAAAGAGAAAAGGGAAGATAAGAAGAGAGAGAGAAGAAATAAGAAGAAGGAAGTAGAAGGAGGGATTACTATTATAGCTACATTTTAGACTTTACCCCTTTATAGATTTAGACTTTAACCTTTTATAGATCTAGATATGTGATAAAAAACGCTTATTCTACATAAGGCCCCTCTAGTACAAGCTTATAAGCACTAAGGGGACTCGTCTATATAATGTAATATATAGAGCTAGAGTAGTCCTAAGTTTTACTATAGGAGTATTATTAGGGTCGGAGCGATCGGAGGAAAAGAAATCCGTCCGATCCCCTAAAGTGGGGCCCTCCTATTTTTATTACAATGTAGTATATAATGCCTTCTTCTCTTCTTCTCTTCTAATTATCTTTATCTTTAATATCTTATAGATAGTTTAATACTAGGTTTATATCTTATAGATAGTCTAAGTACTAGTATATTATAATCTATTAAAATTCTCTATCTATAATCTATACTAAGTATCTTTAGCTTAGACCTTTAGTATAGGCCTTTAATTTTATAAGCCTTATATCTTTTTCATTTTACTTTCTTTTCCTCTCTTCCTCTTTTCCTTTCTTCTTCTCTTCTTCTTATTTCTTTACTATCTATTTATATAGATATAGATTCTTCTCCTACTTAGTAGTATACTTACTATAATCAGATATACCCTACTATAGACTTCCCTTTATAGCTAAGAGGTAGTTGATATATAATATATATATAGTATTATATATATACTCTCCCTTTCTTTTACTAGCTCTTACTAACTAATTTCTATCTATAGGACTACTAGTAGTAGTAGTAGATTTTAAATATAGATCTGAATATCTATTAGACTTGATTAGGCTAGATATAAATAGTTAAAAAGAGAAAGGAATTAAATATAGATAATATATAGCCTATTAGGCGTCTATGAATTAATCCTAACCTCCTCCTAGAAGAATATATAGCTACCTAAGTAGTAAGGAGTAAGGAAATTTAGGTAGTATAAGAAGAATAGATAAGAAGTAATTATAAAAATACTAAATAGGTAGCTATCTACTCTCCTATAGCATTTATATCAAATTTCGACCTTTTACTACTAGAGTACTATATTAGTCCTTTTATAGAGAAATATGAGTACTATTAGGTAGTCTACTAAAGAAGCAAGTAGATATATAATAGGTAGTTCTCTTTATACTATATACTTAGAGATAGAGAACTACTATAGTTATAGCCTCCTTTATATAAGTTATAGGCGCTTTTTATAGACTAAACAATATAGGCATATAACTTCTAGACTAATATCTATTAGTATAATTCTACTCTAGCATTTATATTAGTTAGCTATAATTAGGATAAGTAGATTAGTCTCTAAGAAGGGATTAAATACTTTTAGATCTATAGCAAGCTTTTTTATCTATAAGGCCTATTATAGCTAGAGAATAGTACTATACCTACTTTTATATAGCTTTTCTTTTACGATTTGATATATACTATAGATATATAGATAGACTAATACCTATATCTTAACTAGACGATTCTACTTAAGCTTTTATATATACTTATAGAATATAATCCTTTCTTACTACTTTACTAGACTGCCTATAAGCGCTTAGCTAAGCCTGCTAGTAGCTAGTTTCAGCTTGTAATCAATCTACAAATATATCTAGTTATAGATATTAGGACTAACTATTACTAGAAGAACCTACTAACTAGTAATAAGGTTATTATAATTCTATTAGATAAGTATATAAATACTTCTTATTAGGATATCATTCTTATAGTCTATAACCCTTATAGAAACGAGTAGCTACTAAACTATATTAGCCTAATATATATTATATATATACCTTTCTATTATATCTTTCTCTTTCTAAATAGCAATTATAATTAGTATTATAATATATACTTATAGTCTAATTAGCATTAGTAGAAGAAGACCTATCTTAAGTAGTATCTCTTCTATTACTTCTATCTTTATATCTATAGATAGGAATTCTCGCCCCTTTTCTATACTAGCTATCTCTTTTAGTAGTACTATATAGATATATTTGCTTCTTATAAGGCTATAGAACTAGACTAGCTCTATAATTATTAGGATTAGGTCTATGCAAACGTTTATAATAGGCTATAGGACTATTTAGTAGCTATAGATCTTAATACTAGTTAGTTAGACTATTAGGTTATACTACTATTACGCTTTATAAGTAGCGACTACTTTATATAATAGCTATTCTAAGACTTAATAGCTATTATATAGTATTATAAGATACTAACCTTCTTTCTTACATTTATAGCTAATTCCTACTAGAAAGAGATAACTAAGAATCTACTTCTAGGTTAGTAACTAACTAATCGCCTAGACCTAATTACCTAGGTCTTTTATCTAAAGTTTATAGCATTTCTTATAGATCTTAAAGTAGGTATTCTTAGTCTATATTAGGCTTATATATACTTAGTTAAGTACTAGAAGTATAGTCTACCTTATATA
This sequence comes from Lachnellula occidentalis, assembly GCA_007821535.1. Taxonomy (NCBI): domain Eukaryota; kingdom Fungi; phylum Ascomycota; class Leotiomycetes; order Helotiales; family Lachnaceae; genus Lachnellula; species Lachnellula occidentalis. The sequence goes on along the minus strand of QGMI01000268.1, from coordinate 37,782 downwards.
TATATTCTTCTTTAGCTTATAGCTAAGGCGCCTTTTATTATAGCTAAATAGGTTAATAAGGTTATTTATATTAAGCTTCTTCTAGTAGAAATATGTCCTAGGCTTTACAAGGTAGTTATAAGCTATATGATTTATAGACTATATAAGAAGCATAATCCTAATACTTTATATATAGTCCGTTCATCTCTTAATAGTCTATTAGTCTATAGTAAGAGCTTCCTAAAGCCGTTTTTACTTAAGATAGTTGTCTATAAAGATAGTTACCTATAATACTATTATTAGGATAATAGTAATACTATTATAATCCTAAAGCTAAACTGCTTAGGTAAAACGGTCATACTTAATAACTATTAGGTTATTTTATATAACTTATAGCTTCTCTAGAAATATGGCTATTATCTAAATATTAAGATATATATTATAGTTTAAGCTATTAAGTATATTTATAAGTATATCTATAAGAGTATAGACTATACTATAGCTATAGTTAGCGCTATAAATAATAAGATCACCTATTATATCTCTAGGTAGTATATTAGGCTTTTAGAAGTAGTCTAGCAGATTTTTAAATATTATATATATAGGTAGTTTCTATCTATTAAGTACCTTCTAGTTTACTTCCCTAGAAAGCAGGCAGTTTACTTTACGCCTAATTTAATACCTATATAGCTTATAGCTAAGCTTAAATAGTCTTAAATAAAGCTAATAGCATTCTTCTTCTATAATAAATAGTTTATAGATAGCTAGTAGTATTTATATATAGAGTTCCTAGGTTAATTTATATAGGATAATAAGGCGTATATATAGAGGGTATACTAGTAAAGTATAGGTATAAAGATTAGCCGTATATATTATTATAGTCCGATTTTAGGCGAGTAGTTCTACTTATAGCTACTTTTAATTAAAGTTCGTAGGCCCTAGTCTTTTAAGGACTTATATTTCATAGATAGTATCTATTACCTAATATACTATATAGCTTATATCGCCTATAAGCTAGCTAAAAATAATCTAGAGTAGTATAACTACTTTAATAAGGCGGTTATCTTTACTTCTAGATAGAGTTTATAGACCCTTTTCCTAATAAGCTTTTACTAAAACCTGATTACTAACCTATTAGCTATCTAGACCTACTATTATATTTCTCTCTATAAGGATTTACTTTACTGCCTTTAATATATATATGCCTTTTTCTTTTTAATTCTTATAGATCTAAAGTTTAACTATAGTCTATAGTCTATTATAGATAGCCTTATAGACCTATAGTACTCTCTTATAGATATCGGCCTTCTAGAAAATGTTTTTGATTAGTTAGCCTTAAACTAGAATATAATTATATAAGAGTAATAGGCTATAAACTAATACCTAGTAGCTAAGATACAAGTATAGCTAAATGTAGATTAGTAAGTATACTTCTAGATAATTACTTAGACTATTATAGATAACCTATAAACGGCCTACTTCTACCTTTAAAGACCTAGTAGGACTAGGAAGACCTTCCTTTATAAGACCTTTTATTACTACTTCTATAATTAGGAGAAACGGGTACTTTATATAACTTTTATAGGTATTATAGTATTACTTCTCTTAAATAGATAGACCTTCTATTTTATATTTAAGATTCCTATTAATTTAAATAAGTTATTTATTAGTTCTATTTCTAAGTTAAGCTTATAAGCTATAGAACTAAAGAAGGTTAATCTAATTATTTAAGATAAGGTACTAATATAATATAAGTACTACTTTAAGGTTGTTTACTACCTTTTTATTAATTTATAGTCTATTATAAATAATCTACTCTTTAGTAGCATTCCTATTCTACTTAAAGGAGATTTCGCATAGATCTTACTAGTTATTCTATAGGGCTTATAAACTAATATTATAAAGGCATATCTATAGTACTTATTTATCTAGCTGAAACTTTACTACTTATACTTATAGATAAATATATAGGTCTAGAATGCAACTAGCCTATAAGATTAAGGCTTTATATAGTAGATTAGTAAGCTCTCCTATATGCCTATATTAAATAGTAAGGTAGAGATCCCTAATTATATCTTATAGACATCTATAATAATAGACCTAATCTATATAGTATATCTAGATAAGCTACTCTCCTATCTACTTACTACTAAATCTCCTTTCTATAATCATATCCTTCTTTTATCTCTTAACTAGTTTATAGTAGAACTAAATTTAATTATCTTAAACCGCTTTCCTAGCTAGTTATAGACTTATAATTTAGTTAAGACGATAGATTTAGCTAAGGGGAAGGAGATTATAAAGCTTCTAGCTAAGTATTTATAAAGTATTAATCTTCTATTTCTACTTCCTTCCTAGTTAAGCCTAAAGGTTAGTATATTTATAATGCTTCTATAGAATCTTAATCTAAAGGAAGGTCTTTATAATAGGTCTTAGATAGTTATTATAAAGCTATAGAACTATTATATTAAAGGTTGTCTACTAGGAGGTAACTTTAATAGAGAGTTATAGATAATTCCTTAGATTAAACTCTCTTTAGGCAAAAAGGAACTTACCTTTATATTAACCTATAAGTAGTTTCTAGTTTGTATTTACTTTATAATAACTATTAATAAGGCCTAAAGGTAGTCTTTTAATATAGTTAGAGTAGATTTGTAAATATAGGTTTTCTCTTATAAGTAGTTTTATATAGTAGTCTTATAGGTATCTTCTATAAATAGTCTATAGATTCTTCTTCCTCTAGATAAAAAGATAACTACTAATATAATTTAGCTAGAAGTATTATAAGATCTTTAATACTTAGGTTTTCTTATATAGTATATTCTTTTATAGGTATTATTTGCTTTTTATTCCTATCTATTATATACCTTTAAGTAAGAGACCTTTAATAAGATTTATAACTTTATACTTAGCAACTATCCTTATCTTACCTTTAGCTCTAGCTCTAGCTCTAACTTCTATACTTCTTAGATCTTCTTTTCCTTCTCCTTTTCTACTTCTACCTCTTTCTTATATAGTTCTACTAACTTCTTAAATAGAATTATAAAGTAGCAGGTATATATAATAGCTAAATAGTAATATAGCAAGCTTATATTAGGTTAGAATCATCTATAAAACATATAAAGGATTAGTTAGAAAGTACTTATAAACTTAGGGTCTACTAGGAGCAACCTAGGCAGATATATAAAGATAGGGAGTAACTAGGTCTAAGTAGTAATATTTATAAGTAAGCTCTTTAAAGCAAGTAGGGGATAGTAGTAATAGTAATAGTAATAGAGATTAAAAAGGGTACTTACTAAATATAACTAGGATAGTATAGTAAGAGTAATAGCCTAAAGGTTAGCTAGAAGGAGCTAGTATAGTAGTAGTAGTAGGAGGACTTATAAAGATAGAAGTAGGGCCTAGAAGCTATAATATATTAATAGTAGTCTATAAACTTAAAAGAAAATAAATAGTTAACTTATAGAATAAATAGTAACTTCCTTTACTACTATAATAGCAGTTAGTATAACTTCTTCTAAAATAGCCTAAGGTTATGATATATAAGGTCTAGCAACTACTACTACCTATATAATGCTTATATGCCTAAGATATAACTTAACTAGCTGCCTAGCTAAGCTATGCCTTAAAGTTTAAGCTATAGGCTATAGTAATATTATAGCTAGAGTAAGGTTTAGGTTAATAGAGTAGAAAAAGAGCTAGTAGACTAGCTACTATAATAGATTAGTAGCTAGAAGGCATAGGTAGGATGGCTATAATAGTAGGCTATATACTATTAGTTATAGGTCTAGAATCTATGATTTAAGATAGTAGAACTTATATTTATAAGAGGTAGAATAGGCATAGGACTTAGTATAATAGTAGTTATAAGACTAGGCAAAGTAGTAGTAGTAGTAGTAGTTGCAGGCCTAGTAGGCAGGTTGATAGATATAAAGCTTAATATCCTATAAACTATTAGCTATATATAGTATATATGTATATAGTCTATAACGTTATATATATATAGTTGATTATTTAGAGGCTACTAAAGAGAAAGGAAAGAAGAAGTAAAAATAGATTAAAAGAAAAGTAGATATATCTATCTAATCTTACTAAATTAGAAATTATACTTATAGTCTAATATAGTTCTATTTACTTTTATAGGTTATTATTTACTATTATCTCTATACTATTATACTATTACGGCTGCATTTTAGACTTTACCCCTTTATAGATTTAGATTTTAACCCTTTATAGATCTAGACATATGATAAAAGACGCTTAATCTACCCGAGGCCCCTCTAGTGCGAGCTTGCAAGCACCGAGGGGACTTGTGAGGGGGTCTATAAGTATAAGAAGTCTGTGATTCTCATACAGGAAGGAGTATCACTACCTTTATACTTCGCAACCATCATTAAGCGTAGATAGGAAGCACATGAATGGTAATTGGTGCGTTTGTGTATATTATTGATATATGGTTGTTGTTTCGAATGGCACGGGCTCCGGAAAGTGAGCTAATGACACACCTCTATACTTCCTACGCTAAACCCTGATATGGACAGCTTCGACTTCTGCAACTGCCTCTGTTCTTCCCAAACCAACCTCGCCCCGCCAATATTTCTCTCCTCGATGGCCTTCTTGCAATCCATCATGGCTCCATCTCAACCAGCTCCAGCTCCAGCTCCACCTGCAACAACAACAGCTCAAATACCCGCAACCCCCGACTCCCGGTCCTCTTTCTTCTCTCAGCGGTCCAGACGTCAATTAGGCCTCTTCTTTGCAGGTGCGGGCTTCTTTGCCGTCACCACGGCCATAACCCGGAGATCACTTGTTCGGCGTTACAAGGCGACCATTCCTAGATTCTACCAGCCAAACAATCGACCAGGCTTCGAAGTCAATGGCGCGTTCGAGGCATTCGAGGCTTTGAACATAGCTACCATAAATGTGCTCAGCGTTAGTATGATGGTCGGTGGAGGATTACTCTGGGCATTGGACATATCTTCGTTGGATGATATGAGACAGAAGGTCCGGATAAATATGGGGGTCGATGCTAGCCCGGAGGACAGTGAAGCTGAGAAGGAAATCGAGGAGATGTTCTCAACAATCCTCGCAAGGAAAGAGTTTAAGCACTTGCTGGGGAAGGAAGAGGAGAAGGGGGAGGAGAAGGAGGGAAAAGAGAAGCAAGAGACAAAGGGCGAAGAAGACCAAAGATCATAAGATGGTCCAGAGCTCCGTCAACATTGGCCAACGCGTCAGGCTCCTAGGACATCCTACATACATATGCTTTTGCTATGAAAACCCCACTCCACTCACTTATCGGCCCTGGAGCGCACAGTAATCTTCAAATCCGGAATTGGGTTCGATCATCCACATCCGCTCCACGCTCCTACTGCCACTAGGAGGTGGACTTGCATGAGTGGCTGAATCAACCACGAATCCAGTTTCAGTACATGTGGTTCTAGTACTGCTTTTTGAGAAATTTTCAATACGTCCACTATAATGTTGGCCATGTTTGCTTTTTGGTGGTGGTCAGTAAGACCTGGAAAGGCATTACCAACCCCTCTATATAGAGTACTTCATAGCCGCATCTTATTGGACATGTAAATTCTTCAGAAATCTGGCGCTCTTCAGCTCCATACAAGGGAGCCGTTTTTGATAGCTCCATTCCTGCCTTTCTTGTCATGTCCTTCTCAAAAATCTGGATGGCGAATATAATTCTACCAAGAGAGCCCCAAAACCAAAGACATACACTTCCTATATCATCCCGCGAATACTGAAATGCATCCAGTGCGTCTCGAAATACCCGACTGCAAAGTGAAGGTCCGAAGCTATGTTCTGGTGCAGAACCCCTCAAGATGGAATGTGAAAGGAGAGGGTGATCGTTCATTCCCCGATTCGAAATCTCTCGACCACTCTCCAGGAAATCCCGGTCAAGCGCTACTGCCAAGACGAAGACCGGAACTCGGGTTGCATGCTCGGCGCGCAAGACATCGAGAGAGATACGAGTAATATTTACGAAGAATTACAAGTCAGCTGGGTAGGCTCATTCTCTACTAAAATGCTGTTCTATTCTAGACCCACAGTAGGACCCGAGGAGCTGGGAGCTTGCATATAAGCTCAAACAGCTCCTTACTTGCTCGGCTCTCACGAAACACTTGCCTTCATTATGCTAATTCGTGGGGATAGACACCCTCGTGGATTAATGCCCATGGTAGCGTTATGCCGAGGCCCTTCCAGCTACTAGTATGAAATCGGGGATCCTCTGGATCAACGTGGGACCAAACACCAAACATTACACCACCCCTGTGCCGGTGATCAATCTAAAAACACAAGAAAGCGGCTTCGTAACCGTTGGTCATGTATATTAGTATCCTCAAGTCCAGGGTCCCGATGACGAACTCTGGACTCTTGGAGGAGAGGTCCGAGAAATGAAGCTCCGTGGCTCTGGCAACTTCTCATACTGGTTGTTGGTAATATACCAAAAACTTGACGGCACTCTATCTACAACCAAGAGCGTCGAGGGTGCTACCAAGCGCGGCAAATTAGGAGACAGATGGATGCTCACAGCCCAGGAAGTTCGATTTCCAAACGACCAAAAGTATTAGTATATGGACCAACTTCTTTAGTGCCAACTTGGGTATGAGCTTCTCACTCCACCGGCCACTCCGACGCAACGAGATTCAGGCCGCCCGCGAAGAAGACTAAGTACAATCAAGTACAGGCAGGCCGCACTCCATCTGCCGAGGAAGACGCAGCGTTATGGGAAAGGATCTACAGCTGGGCAACGCAAAGAGAGGGACAATGTATTGTGCTAGACACGAGTCTGGTACAATTTTCCTTGACAACGACCTCTGCTGTCCATCGATGGGTGCCGCGAAGATCTTCAATTGTAACCGAGGAAGATAGCAGTAGCGATTTCGATTGGAGCGACGACACATCGTCCATAGCAAGTATGGATATATCTGTATTGGATGACCGGTCCGCTGAAGCGGAAGGCCGAAACTGGCTTTGTGCGTCAACTCTTATGGAAATGAGGCAAAGACCTGGATTCTCTACAGGTCGGAAAACTTCTACGGGGCAACATGCACAACCGCAAACATATCATATCGATACCACAATCTCTGGGCGCTACGCCAATCCCTGCGATCTCAAAGACCCATCATGTACCACAGCTCGCATTTTCATGTTCTGCCTTCCAAATGTACATTTACTGCTTCAACATCCAAGTCCTTGTCACTCCCCATGAACACTGCTTATCGCGCCTCCGCTCTTTACCTGGTCAGGCTGGGCCATGCCTGTTGGCAGAAAAGGTTGATAGGAAACACATATGCTGCTCTTGGGCGGACAAAGATATGGATGATTAGCCGCAGATTACAGAAGAAGAATATGACCGGGGGAAAATATTAGAAGCCGACAGATTCCACATCCGCATACACGATCGCAGTCGCTGGATCAATCCAAAGAACCAAGCCCTGCCATATTCCATGGGCATGATCAAGAACTGTGTTGCGGTGATGGGGCCAAGATTTTCTTCACTGAAATAGAGAGGGGTTTGCTCGACGAAGAAGTGATGGGTTTCTATAAGTTTTTCATGTCTCATGTTGCCCAATCACGGATCAAAAAGTGCCATAGTTGGCTGGAATGATTCGATCCTGTCAGGCGATGGAGTTTAGTCTGTTTTATGGAGGCGTTCGGAGCGTATACCTAGGAAGTGTATACCCAGCATTATTACGTGTCTAAAGTCGGTACAGATAATTTAAGCATTCTAGTAAGCCCTTTGATTCAAATATAAGAACGGACCTAGATAAAATTACAATGACACTGATAAGGAAAATGAAAATATACTTTGGTCTTGGCTAGGTCTGAAGCATGTGCGATTTATTCTACAGTATAATTGAGCCTGTTATGGTTAACCTTGATGAACTTATTCATGTACCTTCTCAATAGTGTATGGCAGTGGCGATGAATATGAAATGATCTCACGGGAGTAGCATCGGATTGAAGCCTTGGTGTAAAGCAATGCATTGCTGATAACATATTTCAAGAATCTAGGATACGATAGTCCATTTGCGCACACTCATAACTCATTCCTCATCGCGTACCAGACGGCAGAGGTCTTAACAAACCCAACATCGTTTCAAGGCAACTAGGAAGACTTTAATAAGACTCGTCCGCTTAGAGTTGAATCTGGTGACTTACCGGATGCATTGAACCTGTGCTTATATTACGGGAAGTTGGGGAAATAATGGCAGTCCTGGGCAAATTAGCCCGGGATTCTCTTACACTTAGAAATGATACTCACGGTTTGGACTCAATGACTAAAGTCAATGTCCGCGTAGTGGTAGTCGGCTTGCCCAAGATCGTTATTGTGGTTGTCGAAGTGGTAGTAGAAGTCTCACTCTGTGAAGGAGCGGCGCCCAAAGGAGCGCTTGTCAGAGTCCCACTTTCCGAAATTGTCGAAGTAAAAGTTGTGCCGTTCGCTGACAAGCTTGTGTATTCAATCTCAGTTGTAAGTTCAAAAGCTCCCTTGGGAGCTGTAATGCTTTGGCTTGGACCCAAAAGAAGCACAGCAGGCTGCAGATATAAGTATAGAGCTTCATATGAGCTTGGGGAAATAACTAACAACAGTGAAAGATGTCGAAACCGACACCATACTAGTTGATGTAACGGGCACACTTTCGGTATGCACAACCCAAACTTCCTGGATCTCCTGACATATTTTATTCTTGTCTTGGTCGAACTTGCAGATAAGTACTGTGATATTGTTGGGTGTGTTAGCCGCAAGAGACTGCCATGGGGCGATGAAATAGGAAACCACGCTCTGGACGAAAGTAGCTGCTGTTGGACCTTGCGACGAAGCTTGGCCAGCTGGAAAAGCGGGAGGTGTGGATGAAATGGTTGTTGCGGTTGCTAGAGAGTAGCTACTTTGTGTGGAAAACGTAATATTTTGGTTACAATCAGTGACTGTGATACTGGTAAACCAAGCGGTCAATACGGTGGAGCAAAGAGATGTTGTGATATTCCTAAACACCGTGGAACATGTTGAAGTGGTGTTGGGCGCAGGAGTGTTGCAAACTTCATAGGCTGCTACCACAGAAGTGACGATCATGCTTTGCGACGTCAATGTAGGTGTGATAACGCTCGGACTAGGCACAGAGTAGGTGAAGAAGTTGTGATTTGGCCCCGATCCCTGGGTGTTGTATATCGTCTCTCCAGGACCTTTAGCAGCAGAATTCAGATGAACATTTGAGCGGCGAAACCATAAAGACTTTGCAGGAAGGGCGCACAGCGTCCACAACATATAGAATGATAACAATAAAGGAGAGACCATATTGATATTGGCGTAAGTATAAATAGTCGAAAGAAAAAGAGTGGGAGCTACAGCTGAGGGATATAATCAGGAGAACATTATAAAGAAAGGAATGCGCATTGAGACTTTGGCGCGCTCTACAACTCTGAAGATGGCGGGTTGAAGAATCCCTTGCCGCCATCGCGAAGCTCGCTGGCAGGGCAGGGCAGGGAGGCATGGAATGCGGCATGACGAACGAACAATCCTTGACTCCTGTGACATAAATACCTACAGTACCGTATCGTGCACGTGGGACGCAGGGAGGATTCATGACCTACGGGTTGTGTTGGCGACGAAGGCGGATGAGAAAAAGGAAAGATGAAATCCTCCTGGCTGTCGTTGCAGTACTCCGTGCCGCCGAAAAGTAATTCGAGCCCCACTTTTATCATACCCCTTATAGCAGGAGTCTCCATTTTAGTCGACCAATTGGAAGAGCTGCATCCCACGTCATATGTAAACAATCGTGTAAACAGACCTGTACTAGATTTCACTCAAGTACTTTCTCCCAACTTCTACTATCTAATTTATATAGCAATTCACACCTAAATAAGATACTAAATGTTTTTTCAAAACTATAGCCTAGCCCTAATCGAGGGAGCTACTATACTATAATTGCGTAGCATACTAGTATAGTCGTTCTACGTCTATTTAATCGGGATCAATTTAAAGAGATTAGATAGAAGCTTGGAATCGATTAGACTATATATAGTAATATCTAGATTCAGACCAGAAAATAGACCGGAAATAAGAATATAAATGATCTATTTATATACCTAAAAGACCTCTTAAAGACTAGACGAAAGTAGGTCTATAAAGATAGAAGTATACTCTTTAATACTATTTGTAATATGATTATAGAAAATCTTTCTATACCTTCCTAGAATACAATTACTACCTAGATTAATAATAGCTTATAAACTAATATAACTTATTCTATGCTTTAAAATATTACTTATAATCATAAGTCTTATTAGATTCTATAGTCGATTATATATATAAAAAAGTAATATAAGCCTACTTTTACTATAGATATTATTAACTTATAAAACGAGTTTTATGACTAGGTACTAGCTCAGCTTATAGAAAGAGCTATCTTTATTTTCTTAGATAAAACTTATATTATATTTAAAGGCTATCCCTATACTAGTAGTAAGGTCTTCTATATAGAAGGCATTTCTATAGAGGAAATAGTAGTATATACTCTATATACTAAGTTTAGCCTTATATAATAGGTAGTATACTATAGGGAGTTCTCTAATATCCTTATACTATACTTTATTTAGGAAGTAGAGATAGTTTAAGAGAAGGAAATAGCCTAATTAGAGCTTGATAAAAAGAATATAGAAGTAGTATCATATATAGAAAGGTATTAGATAAATATAGGCATCTCTAGAACTAAAGAATACGCGTATTTATAAGAGATAAATATAAATATCATCAAGTACAACTAAAAGAAGAAGGTAGAAAGTACTAGTAGTACTAAGGGAGTAAAGTAGTAAAAGAAGCTAGAGTAGATCTAGAAAATTGAAATATTTAAGAAAAAAAAGAAAGCAAATAGATATCAACTAGTAGTTCTATTAAGAGAAGATTCTATGCCTTCTTCTTTATCTATATACAATTATAGTCTAAATAGCTATAGATAAATAGAGCATACAATTTTACTTCCTCTAGTATAAAATATAGATTATAGAAGATAATATTTCTTTCTATACTATAGCTATTAATTGCTCGAAATTCGATTATATTAAATTTAGGATTGATAAATCCCTCTAGCCTTCTAATTCGCTAGATCTAAGCCTACTTGAGAATAGCTAGGACTATAAGAAGGATATACAAGATAGTATAGAAATAAGGAGTATTTCTTAAGTAGAGAAAGACTATGCAAAATAGAAGATTAAGCTAGAATAGGAGAAAATGCAGCCTTGGATTTAAAAGAATACTAATTCTAAGGCTTTTAAGCATAAGCTAGAGAGATATAAGGCACATAGAGGTGATAATAACTTCAGAGCATAATTATATATAGTCTGGAGGTCTACAAATGCAGATGTTGTGATGAGAATCGAGTGAGGGGATACCCAGATGCGGGATCGTCATAAGCTAAGCCTGTACGGGAAATAAGTAGGGCTCGAATTACTTTTCGGCGGCACGGAGTAAACCCACTCCACCCTTACCGAGTACTGTAAGATGCGTTCTACTGTATCGTCACAACAAACAACGAAATACAAATACAGTATCCTCTTTTGATGCTCCGCGTCTCGGATAGTTTTGCCAGAAACCTTTCCAGAACAATCCCTAGAAGTTCCATTGCCATCATGGGTCCGAAGAAGCATTCCGCCGTGAAATCCAAGACCGCAGTAGCCCCTGCACGTGAGCAGCCCCAACCACCACCAGACTGGCCACCCTTCAAGCCCCTCATGCAAGCTTCGGACTTGTCTCTATCCAGCGTCGTAGAGTCTCAAATCTTCGTTGTAAAGAACTTCTGGACTGGGACGCTATGCAAAAATTATGTTTCGTTCTTGAAAGGCTTACCGCTCACCACAACGCCCGGTAAGCCAAAGAGGGGCGATGCCTTGCGTGTCAACGACCGATTCCAGGTGATGGACGAAGGATTTGCTAATAGGCTGTGGGTTGAGACTGGGCTGAGGGAGTTGGTCTGTGGCGGCGACGAAGATGTTGAGGGAGACGAGGTCATGAGTCCGGAAGAGAGGAAGGAGTTGTGGGGAGGGGAACCCTTGGGACTGAACCCGTCAATACGGATCTACAGATACACCAAGGGACAATATTTCGATTGCCATTGTAAGTCTTCTCCCCTCCTCGGGTTATTGGTTTCTGACCGTTCTACTCAGATGACGAATCAAACGTCTTGACCTTGAACACCAAACCTACGCCGATGCCAGCCAAAACCACGTGGACATTTCTATTGTATCTTACATCACCTGCAACAGGCTGTCAAGGTGGCGAAACGGCCTTCTACCCTGATGACCTTCCAGGAAAGAAGCCGGCCATTGAGAAAGAGATTGTCGTTGGACTAGAGACCGGAATGGCGCTGTTGCACAGGCATGGCAACGACTGTATGCTGGTGAGTATCTTCGTGCTTTATTGTGCGAGTCAAGCTGATGGTTTTCTAGCACGAGGGGAGAGAGGTTACTGATGGTGAAAAGTGGGTTATTAGGACCGATCTTTGTGTAAAGAGGGAGAAGTCAAGGTTTGCAGATTGATTGCTTCAGCTATGTAGATGAAAGGGTGTATCAAAAAACTTCATGTCTCAATATCGTCTCTCCCTGACCACCCAAGTGCCTACGTGTGACAGTCTATGAATTCCGGGAGTTCGAACAAACTGTCCCTAACATTCTGCGGAGTCGGAGCTTCTTGAGCGTTGCAGTCAGCGACATACGACTTTCTGGGCAATAATAGTACGGATCGACAGCTGTGCGAAGATGTTGAAATCTCTAGCTGCAGAATATATAACGTCACTGACACTCACATATTGTAACTCGATGCGGCAGAATCATGCCTGAAGCTCGCTTGGATGTTCTAATCATTATATTGGAATATTTCGAATACCTGGGTAGCCTTCTTCTCTGACACCTTTCTCTGTCTAAGGGATCGACGGGTTTGTCTTCATAAGGCCTGGGCCATGTCATAGGTCCCCGGTGCAAAGAGTCTAGACGCTGGCAATGGACTTATTCCCATTGATATGCGCAAAGTGCCGAGACGATGTAAGAGTCCGATAACGACGCGAAGAGCAAATGCGCACTCGTCAAGACAAATTCCTTGCAGCTGTTTTTGACCCACGAAGCCTTAAGCAACCTTCGGGGCCTGACGGCTCGAATCAATGGCGTCTGTATAGAGGTAGAGTTGATATACGCAGACCTTCTCTCGTCACCTTGGGTGACTGACGGGTCCATGTCCTTTCTCACCCGGCCTGCTGTGTCGAACAACCGGCCCATGGGGACCTTGGGCCTGTTCTACTTCATCTCGACCAACTGGCTCCCCGATAGCGCCATCTCGATTTGCTCTCCAAATGCCGCCCTCTTTGCCGCCAAACTCTTCCTTCTTCCATACCTCGACCTTCTCTTTGCATTCCTCTAGGGCTTCCTCGCCAGCTCTCCAAGCGGCCTGGCGATGAGGCGATGATACGGCAATCAAAATACTCTCTTCCCCAATTGGCACTACACCCAAGCGGTGCATCATTGAAATGGCTGTAAGAGAATGCTTCTCTTTGACAGACTTGCATATTGCAAGCATGCTCTGGAGTGCACGTGGCTCATAGGAGGTGTATTGAAGCTCCTTGACTGGCTTTCCAGCAAAGTTATCGCGTGTGGTACCTTGTGAGATTGTTAGCTTGTGCCGCACCTCACGATCATGTAAGTTGGAGTACCAGCAAACAGCACAATTGCGCCAGCCTTGGGACTCCGGACTCTGTCCATCACGGACTTTGCATCCAGATGATCTTCAGTCAAAGCCACGTAGCAGACATCCTCACTGAGTTCTCCTGGCATGATGCTAGAAAGTGTAGATGTATCACAGGCACAGTGAAAGTTAGATCTTATTTCGAAGAAATAGCGGTAGAGGACAGGAGGAAAAGGAAAGGATATAATCGGGTTACTTGTACAATCGTCACTTTCTGTCGGGATTTCTTCGGCTCTACCTTCGTAGATGTATGCGATGCGACCGACGACTCTTCAACCTGAAAAGTAAAGGCCACCAGGGCGCTCTTTTGACAATCCTATTCCTGGCTCTACTCCTACTCCTTCACTACTTCGCTTCTACTTACTCTTCTCCACTCTCATTCGCAGTGCATCCAACACTATCGTGCGCCCAAAATGAGCTATCACCGTCCCGCGCGACCTCCCGCCGCCTCTGCTCCCCACGACACCAATAATATGTACGAGGAGCCGGCTTACGAAGTCGACCAGCTGCAGTACGAGTATCACGATGCTTCTCCCCAGGGCTACCGGAAGGGTAAACGACAGCGTGGATATGGAGTTTGGACTGAATTTGTGCTGATACTGCATCGTTTAAGATAATACAAGGACGCCTCGAGGGCCTGCTGGCGAAAGGATACACGACTCGGATCGCTATCAAAGAGATGAACGCGTTGGGCACGGCCATGGACACGAACGTTCCAGGTCTCCCCGATGGGAAGGGCGAGGACGGTACACCGACCGTGATAGAGATGGATATCGGTCTCCCCCGCGCAATAGGAGCCGGAGCCGTTCGCCATACTTTGGAGGACCCCCGAATCGAAATGTGATTCTCGAAGGACTGCCCACAGACATGACACAGGAAGACGTTGGCCGCCCTACCCCTCCTTTTGCGACTTCATTGCACCATTTCATCCTAAGTGTTTGTTGAGAAGAAATTAGAATTCTGGCTAAGCATGGATTGGCCGCTGGCCGTTCTTTGGATTTACAGATTTTGAATGAACTTCGACAAAGCTTTCGACTCGAAGGCTTAGAAGAAGTCAGATTGATTAAAGATAAGAGAACAGGTGACCATTACTTTCTTGCTGGATTGTTCTTGTCTGACAGTGACTAGGAGTGTCTCGACAATTTGCATTTGCGCAGTTCGTCGGTATTCCAGAAGCCAGGCGCTTTCTGGAACAATATTATCCGACAGTCGCCCTTTATGGCGCATACCTGAATCAATCGACTACTACACAACCTGCACAAATCAGAATAGCATTTAGCAGAGACGATCGAGACAAGTCAGGCAAAAGCGAAGATGACTGGAGGTGTGAAGTGGTACGACTTGCTACTTCAGATTTGCCATATGAGGCTGACAATCTTAGTGTTATGCCTCGAATTTTTCTACTCGAACGCTATGCTACAGGTGTAATGCCCCAAGAACCCGTGAGTCAGTCTCCGTATGGAAATTGATCAGTTCTAAATGGTTTAGGTGCGACGGCTCATGGCGTTGTTGTTGCACAGGGGAACATATCTTCGTTCTCTGGCTTTGCCGCTACTGGTGATAGCGATGCGTCTCCCGACGGCACTGCATCTCAGTTTCTCCTACTACGCGGCCTCGAGCCTGGGGTCAACGAGGAGTTGCTGGCGAAAGGGGCCATCAAGCTTTATAGGACCAAGGCTACAACCACGACACTCCCTGGAGACGCTCCCGTAGCGAAAAAGACGAAAATCGCTTCCACGTCGAACGATTCCAGCATGGGTGCTAAAGATGGATCGCTTCGTCGTGTCTTATTGGTTCGGGATAGGCAGTCTAATGATAGTTGGAAGTATGGCTTTGCAGAGTTCAATACCGTGGAAGACGCCCAAGCTGCCATGACGAAGTACAAAGCTTCTGAAAAGTTCACCATCTCATCCAAACCTGTCATGGTGTCATATATACATGCCGGGGTTTTTGTCCCAGTACTTCATCCACTAGGGGAGGAATTCGCCAACTTCACTTTTAGCCCTCTTTCGAATGCTGCTATCAAATTGATGTATTGGGACGAAGCTGCATATGCCAGTGAGTATGTAATTGCTACGGCCGACCGACCAACTGTTTCGAAGAACCAAGAGACTGAACACGCAAAGCTAGCTGCCGCAGCGGCAAGCGAGGGTCTTGTCGCCCCAGGCAAGGAAGGGGAACCGCGATCAAAGAAGCGAAAGGTTGAAAAGGACGCAAAGATAGTTGCGCCCCATCTCAAGTTCTGGACCAACAAACATGCCGAAATTCATGGAGTTCCCGCCAAGAATGTGGATGTCACAACTGATACGGCACAAATGGAGCCTGTGCCGAAGTTAGAAGAAGAGGTAGCAGAGTCGCCGCCAGGTCAGACTTTTGCAGATTTGGAACGCAAGTGCTGTTTGCTTTGCTCGCGACAGTTCAAAACTGAAGCCGAAGTAATCAAGCATGAACGAATCAGCCAGCTTCACCGAGATAATGCGAAGGACGAGAAGCTAGTAGCAAAAGCCTTGGCTAAGATGAGAAAGTCGTCGGAATCGGTTTCTGAGAACTCGGCCTATCGCGATAGGGCTAAAGAAAGACGACAAGCTTTCAATCAGCCAAAGCAGCCTGCTGCCCAACACAACCGACCGAAAGCTTCTGGCACAGTACCTACTAAGACTGAAGAAGAGACACCAGTAACGTCGAAGGGTGCTGCTTTGCTGGGTAAGATGGGTTGGACTGCAGGAGAGGGTCTGGGTGCACAGGGATCAGGAAGGACAGATGCCATAACTACAGAGCTCTACGCGCAGGGCGTTGGTCTTGGAGCACAGGGGGGAAAGTTGGCGATGCGGCCGAGGAGGCCCACCGGCAGACGAAGGGAAGTTACGCGGATTTTCTGAATAAGACTAAAGATAAAGCGAAGGAAAGGTTTGACAGTCTCAGCTAAAAAAGAGTACCACCAACAATGATTACGGTTGAAGTTATCCATAGGCTCTAGGTGACGGCCGTTGCCTGCGTATCTGCGCTTCCGTTTGAGAGGTGGTGGGGCGAGACCTTTGAATAAAGAGTATGCCTATGTGGGAGTGAAACAAGCTCTGTCAGCGTCAATGGGCAGTGTTACAGAAAGTCCAAGTTGTCTCAGGAGAAACAGTTACCATAGCCTACCTGGTACGTGACAGTCGTGGGAGCGCTTATCAAGCAGTACTGTAAACATCTTGGCCGCGGCACAGATGCACGTTCCCACGACGTTGATATTATTGCAGAGGGCTGGTGCGAAGAAAACCAAATCACAAGCCAATCGCCTGTGTACGAGTACTGACCCCGCTTCGTGAGATGAGTCAATCTTTGCACGCGGCGAATTGATCCATCCCCGCGGCGTTACACAAAACATCTTCCATTTTTTGGGCACTTGAATTGGCACAGCTTGCCGCTGCCATCTGAAGATTTCACATTTCAGATTTCAGATTATGTGGGAGACCGTCACTGCATCTGCATCAAACACAACACATGTAAAGTCCCGCAGATTTGGCAGCTCAATTAATTAATCACCTTATTGCAGGTGCCCTTCGCTACTGTACAGTACTCGCTACTGAAGTGGTACTGTAGCAAGGTTGCAGAAGCCCCGTCCCTTCTTCCCTTCTCCTTCCACTGCTATATGTCCGTCCTCCACTCCTTTGTTCCTGTCGTCTTTTCTCTCTCTTGTGATCTGTATGCCTGTATGCCTGTATGCTTGACCGAATGTTCCTCCACCATTCCCATATCTTGTTTTGTACTTCTCTCAAAAGTCTGGTTGATCACGCCATATACGCAGGCTTCGTTCAGTGACATGGAGAATGCCCGACTTTTCTACCAAGATTGTTGATCTGTGTTCTCATCTTGGTTATCATGCTGAATACCCGCCGAGGGACAACAAAACACTTCAAAGTGCTGTAAATGCTTTCTACGTGGAGTATACGGCGGCCGGTAATCGATTCCCTCGAAATAGAACCGATTTAGGAGCAGCAATCTTATGTGCACGGGATTTTCTAGAGGAAGAAAATCGCGGCCAGATCCTCTTTCCTAATACCCAAGGTGTGATTGGACCGTCCTGGCCAGAAGATCAAGAGATGTAGGTCTTCTATCCTGCGTCCATGTGGTCGTATTGTATTGACACTAGCTAGTATCGTGTCTGCTGTTGCTTATATCTTCCGTCGTAAAGAGATATCTAGATCAACCGCAATTTATGGCAAAAGCAAAAATCCGGTGGACCAGATAGCTTCTCCGAAGCTAAAACCTGTAAGTCTTGAGTGTTCAATTCTCTTCGTAGATCGGAAAGCTTACAGGCGTAGGAGAGACACAACGATATCGAGTCGAAGAATATGATATCTGGAAGCCTGGGAAAGGGGGGATGGTTGCTTTGGACTCACACTACAGCCTGAAAATATGGGGCGAAGATCCAAAACGCCTTGAACGCAAATCTTGCATGGAGTATCTACGAAATTTAGACCCTCAACCAGGGGCTTTGATTAATTTTACAACAGACTGGCTAGAGAAGGTAACTTTCCAATCCAATGTTATATAGAGACATTGGCTAAACAGAGGAAGCGTGGTGCAAAGTTCCCAGAGTCTGCTGACCCTCTGCTGGTAGGCTTATTTTCATACGAAGCTGCTGAACTCTTTTGGGGGTAATTGGGAGCTGTTCAGGAGCCCATGTGCCGATGTCCTGATCAGCTTTCAGGCCCTTCGGTTCTCTCTATGTACAAGGTTTTACCACTATGCTAATTCTTTGGGGCAGCATCACTTCATGCACGAACAAGATTTCTATTATCCCGTGGACGTTCCCGAAATCCCCGAACTTCTTATACAACGGCTTAAAAACGAGACAGAAATTGAGTCGACTTCGTCATTCGTGTTCAGTAATCGCGTTCGTCGCCGAATCCAGTGCCTGTCGAGAATTTTAGTAAACAAATGCTACGTTGAGTACGAGCCCCGTGGAACAATGAGAAAGACCGAACGCTTCAGGGCTCTCTGGGAGAGCCGTTACCTGGGACGCCACCTGGAGACTTCAATGCCCAATGATACTGAACAAACAAGAACAAGCAAGCGAAAGTCAAAGGTAAGATCCAGCCAGCAGAAAAGTGCCCTGGTAAACACATATTTCCCCCCAGCAACAGCCGAGTTTGCCGTCACGCTTGAAGACGAGAACCAGGCCCTGGCACAATCAATTGAGGATTCCGAGGTAGGGGGAACCGCCTACACTGTCAAATCGTTGCTGAGATCCATAGGTCCCACCTGGTTCTGAAGAGGATAATGATCCTCCTTCAAAACGTCACTGCCGAAGTCGTTACTCCAGTACGAGTATCGAGGTTGAAACCCCAGATATGGCCGGTAGAGCGACAGGCGATGGAACGATATCACGATTCCCTCTTCAAAGCCCTTCAATAACCACAGAAGAATGGGGGTCAGCTTCTGCATCTTCTACCCATCCATCAGACGATGAATCTGGCCTATCGAAAACATACAGAGATACTGCGAGGACGACAATATATATTTCTCTTCTGGACGAGGATCAGCTCTCTATCTCGGAAAACTGTCAATCAGAGGCTATGCCGCAATCGCCTAATTTCGAAGATGATGACAATAAATCAACAGGCGGAGACACACAAGGTAAAAGGTTGCACTCCAGAACTGCAAGATCTAGTCAGGGTACTAGCCAATCATTTCCTTCTACGAGAACGCTGGAATCACCACACTCAACTTGTGGCTGTCCTAGCTGTAGACATTCCGACCTAGATTGCGCCTGCGAGGAAGACATTAGCCGGCGACAGGATCCTTCTGCTGTCCATGATGGCATTGTCTTAGATACCAACTTGACGTTGAAGTCATCTGAGCTCAGAGGTTCTTGTCTTGCACAATATATCCAGTCATCAGAAAACACCCAATGTTTGGAGGCCGATCTCTCCTCTATGCTGCCTTGTTCAAAAATAGCTCGATCTGAGGATCAGCACTCCCTATATTTGACCGTACGTTATCCTACCCCTTCAACGGGACTGCCCAGCTCTGAATACCCGATGTTTCGTCTAATGGAGCAACATTTTCAGGACCACCAATCGAATTGCCAGTCGAGCAATGTATTGCCACATGAATCTCCGAGAACCAGCCAGGCATTGGACTTACAGAAAGACAAGAGACACGAACCTACACACACCTTGCAAGGCGATGGTATGCTCGGAATTTCGAGACTAGGTCTACCTGAAACTCACTTTGCGACACGGCCATCCTCGGAGATTCACGTATTTGGTGCTCCATCCTCAATTGGACCAGTCGCAAATAAGCACTCGCAACGCCTGAACAATTCTCCAACTGCTTCAAACTTCTCCAAGTCCAGTTCAGAAGTCCAGCTTGACCCGAGTTATTCCGTACCTACCCCGAAGCTCACTCTAGAGCCTACATCGGGAGCATATCCTCGAAGTGGTTCTTCTGGTGTGTCACCGCGGGCTCACCAATCTTGCTTGTATCGAGACGCAGGCAAATTTGAACCATTGATATCCGCAACCATTGGGCAACCTACGTCGCCAAGAGGTTCACACCAAGCATCGGATCGCGCAAAGTCCCCATCCAGTATTCCCGAGGAGAGGCTGGAGAGTACCTCGACGCATACATCGAGTGCAATGTTCTCACTGCATTCAAAGATACAAGCTGTTGCGTCGAGCATACCTAGAGCCAATAACAATCCATTCAATTGCCCAGATAACGATTTCAATATATTAATCCGAAAATCCGATGGGCAAATTGATTGGGACTGCCGGTATTCATCCTGCGAAGTGCTTTGGGACTCCAGCCCCCTGGAATTCTTCGAATTTTTCTCGCGCAATTCAGGAATACCGCTCTTGTCTCTGACTGCACTCAAGGCAATCGCGGACTTTGGGAGCCGGCAATCGCAGGTTATCAGGATGGATGGAACAGTCGCCGCCTGGAAGAAGTTCCAGAGTAGATGGGTCACTCTTGTGGATTTAGAGAAGAGACAGAACCCGGATGAAACTGACCTCGAGGTTTGGTTTGAGGGTGTGGAATTGAGTGGATGATTGTGGACCTGGTGCTGTTGGGATATCAAAGCGTATACATTCATCAAGTCAGGAGTGATGACGAGACAGGTAACGAATTATGAGGCATAAAAGCGATATAAATGTATAAAAGTGGCACTTTACTTGGAATATTTTATCACCATCTCCAGCAAAGATATATTCAAAACCCCACAAGTCATATATGTGAGGAAGCATCTGTGGGGACTACGCAGAAATACTGATTTGCATCCATATTCAGATGGACGGCAATACAGGAAGACTGGACTTTGCAACCCCACTACCATGTTAACTAAAGGGAGACCCTCCTTATTTAAGGAATCACGATAATGAGAACAAGGGGGTGTTCGGCCCACTCGTATGGTCTGCTTGAAGTATGCTATTTTACGAAGCCGGTATCCGAATCCTAAAAACGAAAGGGTGCTGGTGCTGGCGCTGGGTAGTAGCGACGATGGACATAAATGGGCAAAGAAAACTCACAAGGCGCACTACCGTCTTCATGGGATGGAGCCTGGCCTTCACAACCTGAAACGGAACCTAGCAGTGGCGCAGCGCTACTGTAAATTTACCTCCCTCCCCTGGTCTAAATGTTGACGGAGGTACGCCGTAAAGGTTAATTGTTTGTTTACGTGACACTACATAGTTGGTGGTTGTTGGTGCTAGCAGTCTAGCGTGGAAAATGAGTGGTTCATACGGTACCTACCTAGGCTCTTGGAAGCTTGTTTATTGAAGCCGTAGATGGGGCGCCCTTCTCTCTCTAAACAATATCTCTTTTATGATTACTTAGACATAGAAGCTAGCACGGAAGAGTATACGTATAATTGTCCTCTTATCCAGGAAAATCATTTGATCTTTGCATTATGGTTTTCTCCTCGAAACAGAGTAGGTAATAAGAGATAAACAAACCAACACTATACGGCTAGCGCCAATTGTGCGAAGCTTCCAGGTTGCTTGCCGTCAAACAACACCAACAAAAACTCAATTGGCCCAAGTCTAGCCCCCTCCTATGGCTGTGCTATGCTATCCGCCAAGGTGCGTTGAACAGCCAACGGTATCTCGGCTGGGATGGGCCCCTTTGAAGAAGAAAACGAATGATAATCACGCCGACCAGGTGAGATGAGGCGCTGCTGCTGCAGGATCATGCACCAACTTCCAAGATCACAGTGCCAAACTATATATATTTTTCTCCAGGGCCCATGGTATAGTATAGTATAATATCGTTTGACCTCCCGTTCTTTCTCTCTGTCTGTTTTTCTCTGTTCCCGCCAAATACCCGCATCTGCAATCAAAGATATCCCTTTCTTGCTGCTCAATAGAAAATGGCTTCCCAACACGCTCACGCGCCATGGCGGAAAACTGTACTCGTTCCATTTTGGACTATCCAATTGGGTTTTATGCTTGCATTTATTGCGCTTCTTGCAGTAGCAGTGAGAGTTCTCGGGGTCTGGAAGCAAACAGACAACACGGATGACTACTTAGACGGAGTGTCTGATCATGCTGTTACCGTGACTTCCCACATGTGTGTATTGCTACACTCCCCCGCCATGATCTGGACTGATATATTTGCCTTCTAGAGTGATTCCCATTTATTTTAGCGTCTGTGGCGTGTGTTTGATTCTCACCATTACTGAGATCATCCTCTTGGCTCGGCACAAGTTGAAGCCCAGGGGTTTTGTCATCATGAATGTCATCAAGAGCGCTATGTTTACCGCGTTCGTAGCTCTCGACATTATTTCTCTCGTGGGTGCTAGAACAACGTCTCTTGCTGGATCGATCATCATTGACGGGGTCTTGTTGTAAGTCGTGCTTTCATCTACTTCCGGATACCTTTCTAACTTTCGGCAAGTCTCAGCTTTTTGATACCATTGATCTACGGATCAGTGATATATCACCGCTCCCGCAAATCACAAACATACAGACCCGTCGAGCACCGGTCATTGGTGCCGGAAGACAACATTGCGCCAACAGGGTACCCTTTGCAATACAAGCAGTTTATAGTAGAAGTGCAGCATGAAGATGTGGAAGCCAGCTTCGGAAGGCCCAAGAGACTATCGTACAACCACCAAAGAGACACAAAATTCGAGTCATACAGACAGGAGGGCAGCAGCAGTCCTTTGAAATCCAACGCCGACGAGAGGCCACTGGGAAGCCCATCAGTCCCGGAAGTTCGTGTGCAGCACCACGATGGGGTCGCTTTCGAGATGGGAGAGAGTAGGGCAAACTTGACTTAGAGGGATATATTGTATCGGGTACCTATAAATAAGCCATGATTGATGATACCATGAACGCAGGAGTTATAAACTCACGGGATGGCAATTTATGGGATCAAAAATACAGCATTGTAAATCACTTCAAGATTGTGTTTCTTCGTCTAACTCTGGCAGTCATCGTCGAAGTAATGACCATCCAAACCCTGGCTGGAAGAATTTGACGATTTATTCACGAATATTACTTTGTATGTCCTAATCGTCCACCTACGCTTCCAATTGGATGTCTGGTCCGAGGAAGCTTGTTCGCGGCGGAGCGGGCCACTTACAGTATCCGACCCGACTCAACACGCGGGGTTGTCTCTCACTCACTCAAAGGCTAAAATTGCCAATGGCAACAAGGCATTTTAGAAGGCAGATTTTCATTTCACCCAATAATAACCAGATGGACACGGATTCTTGAGAAATTCATAAGAATTGCGCCCCAGCCAGACATCCGTGCCTCTAGAAAACCCGCCGCAATGGCTCAGAGTCAGAGTCGGGCTCCCCTGCAGCGCATCGACGCGCCAGATGCAAAGGCATCGGCATCCAACCCGGCCACTTTTATCTTTCTTCATGGGCTTGGCGACGATGCTGATGGCTGGACAAGTAAGTGATATTTTTTGCGTGATGAAGTACCCGCTACTTGTACGTCAAGTTGACACGTTTTGCAGACATAGCCCAGCAGTTTCACGCCGCCAACAAATTGCCTCATCTGACTTGGATTTTCCCCAATGCGCCACATAATCATGAGGCTATGACGCAGGCATGGTATACGCCTACGTCTTTTTCTCCTATACCTGTTGGGCGCTCGTCTGCTGCTGTAGGGGCAGAGGCGGAGGAGGAAGAAGAGGAGGAGGATGAGGAGGAGCTTTTGCAAAGCGTGGAGTATATTTGTGGTCTAGTGGACGAGGAGGTCAAGAGTGGGGTTGATTTGAAGAGGATCGTTATTGGGGGGTTTAGTCAGGGCTGTGCTGTGAGTGTCGTTGCTGGACTCGCTGGACGATATAAGGGCCAGCTTGGAGGTATTGTGGGTTTGTCGGGGTATTTGCCAAAGGGGAAGAAGATTAGAAGGGGAGAGAGCACTATGTGAGAGGGCAGATGAAGGTGTTCTTGGGCCATGGGACCAAGGATATGCTAGTTCCAGTAAGTTGTGTACCTCTAAATGTGTCTTCTCCCCGTATTACCTGATTATCTTTGATGATTAATGGTGATTGTTTTCTTAGATGAGAGTTTTCCGAGACGCCAGGGCGAGAATTGGTGAGACTGTTGGGGAAGAAGCTCTAGAAGTGCATGAGTATGAAGGGCTAGGACATGCTACCTCTGGTACTGAGTTTAGAGATATGTGCGACTTCCTTGAGACGATTGTGCCACAATAGATGGCACATTATTCTCAATAAGTACCTTTTTGTCCACTGTTGGTGAAGAAGACTGGCACCGCTCGCTACATACAGGTACATTGGAGGCAATAGATGGCTTTGCATGAATAGCAATTCGACCCATAGAATGGTCCATGGTGGCAGTACTGTCTAGTCATTGACTTTGGCTCCAAGGTGGACAGTTTCGCTGAAAGGGGGTTGTAATGCACGTGACTTCAACAGTCTGCCCTAAATTTGTCGTCTTCCATTTTTCTCCCAAGCTCTTACACTGTTCTCCCTTCCCAACTTATACTTGTCGCAAGACTTGTCGCATGATGGCAGAGATCATCAAAATGGCTGAATTGATCCCTGGCTGTCTTACAATGCCACCAAACTTGTTGGGTAGTATGTTTGAGGTTGTCACTTTTTATTCTGGTGGCTGAACAAACTCGCCCAGCCTTCTCATACTCCCCGCCATCTTTCACAACAGCCGCTCCACAGACTGTTTATCAGTCAGGTACCGACCTTAATGATGCATTCCACATATTTCGCATATGCAACCAGTGGTGTAGCTCCATAGAGAAACACAATCAGAATGAATCTCGGAGAGTTAGACGTTCAACGTGTACATTGTAAGTCAAGTCTATGCGTTGTCTCCTTTGCCTTTCCTTCCGCTGACCTTAGACCCAGCCAACCGCCCTCAAATACAAAGGACACCAACCCATGAACTTCCCATCACTTCCTCCAGAACTCAATTTGCCGATTGTCCTTCCCTCACCTCGAGTGTGTCCGAGGCGACGGTAATTCGTTGGATCACTCCCCCATCAAGGAAAATTTCTCCGGAAGGAAGCTTCGATACCACCAGACCCGATCAGAACAGACACTCAGTTGGCATCAATGAAGCTGCCTATGCCTCTAACACTCCCCTGGTTGTGCGTTTCGACGAGGAGCAGATTAGGAGCAACGAGGTTGCCTCTAACAGAGGGAAAATGGAGGGAATGAAAGTCGACCCAAGCCCACCCACACCCATCGACGATACGCCGTATATACGACACGCAATCGACCAATTGACTCGAAATGAGGTTGCCAAACCCATACAGAGACCTAGCTCGTCAACGAGCTCAGAGTCATATCCTGTCGATCGAATTGTTGCGGATCTTGGACTGGGGTACACGCCTTCTGCACGAAGAGAAGAATTGGCCCTGATAAGGAAACATCGTTCAACTCCTACGCCAGGTCCTGAAGGAGGAAGGCTGTTCAACTACAATGCAACCCGACCTTTATCAGGCCATTCAGCCCCGTCACTCGTTCCGTCTCGAGAATTATTATCAGCTGGACCTCCAAACTTTATTCCTGTGCCACCCCCAACACACTCGCCGCGATATCCAAAATTAACATTTGTACCAACGATCTTACGGCCTGCTTCAATGATCATACTCGCGATATCCTGTCTATTAATGATTGCTGCGCTCATGTTTACGGCAATCTATTCGACCTATCATAAAGGTCTCACGGAATTTTCTAGCGTATATGGCGGCCAGTACTTCGTCTTCGCTTTTTTGCCGCAAATAATTTCGGCCTATATATTTATATATGCGCAATGTGTCATGTCCACTACTACGAGAATTTTGCCCTATACGCTGATGGCGATGGACGATGCAGAGCACAGGGCCAACGCCCTCTTTCTTGGAATATTTCCTCGGACCATGCTATGGCCTAGATTGGATGGTCCGAGAAGCATTGTTCTTTCGACAGCATTTTTCTGGTTGTCAATATTTACGATACCCCTTCAAAGTTGTTTGTTTTCTGTTATACAGGTTGAAGGCGTTTGGAGATGGACAACTGTGCAAGGCATTGCTTGGACGCTAATTGCGATATATGTACTTGTTTTTTGGGGGGCTGCAATCTTGGCGTTCTTTTTCTTCCACCGCAGGACTGGCTTGATGTGGGACCCTCGTTCATTGGCGGACGTAATCTGTTTATTGCCGCGGAGTAATTGCTTGGGGGATTACAACGGATCGGATACTATGCACAAGGACGAGCTTCGAGATCGATTGTCTATGAGAAGTGAACGCGTCGGCTTCTGGATGACGCAAGATAAATGTCAGGGGCTTTTCTACTGCATCGGAGAGGAGGGCACAGCGACACGGCGGTACACTCTTGAATCCGGCAAGCTCCAGGAGAAAAGTATCGAACCGTCGGCCGATCTTGAAAGCAACACTGGTGAGTACAGTGAGCAAGCACGTTTTGCATCCATCACGTGGTATCTTCGCGACACCTTCGTTGTTTTTTGGGCTGTGGCTGGTTCTCTGACGTTGACGGCCTTGATAATTGTATCATTCCTCCCCTCGACAGCCATTCGGAAGGGTTTCAAACCGCTATTGTCAGCCGCAGCGGACGTTCATGGGTTTTCTCCGGCGAACTTCTTGTACAGCTTCATACCTGCTGTGCTTGGTATGGTCCTTTATCTCTTGTTTCAGAGTCTTGACATGGGTCTACGAAAGCTACAGCCATGGGCGGAATTGGGGAAACCACAGGGAGAGACTGCCGATCGATCACTGCTTCTCGATTATACGGCCGACCTTCCTATCAGCTGCACTCTCAATGCATTGTCCGGTGGGCACTTACGTATTGCTATGATGTCTTTGCTGTCATTCGTCTTTATCCTCCTTCCAATTCTCGCTGGGGGTATATTTTTTCCACTTACGACTCCGGCTAACGAGGTCCGCATGATCCCGAACTTACCGGCCTTCTACATCTGTATTACACTCTTGATCCTCTACGTCCTTGGCCTATTCATGGTCGTCCCAAACAGAAGCCTCATGCACCTCCCACACAACGTTGACTGCCTCGCGGAAATCATCAGCTTCATGCACGCCAGTCATATTCTGGACAATGATGTTGCCTTTAGAGCCCCAAGATCTAAGGCCGATCTAACAACGAGGCTTATGACAGCTCAGGTCAACGGACGAGACGCAAGATATGCGTTCGGATCATACAAAGGACGCTATGGGAAATACTGCTATGGGATCGAAAAACTTGGCCAGCCGGACGTTTGCGTTCAGATATGACATTTTACGACATTGTACGACATTCTCCGATTTTAATGATTGATGCGATTTAGCGATATAATGGCTTTACGGTGTTTTATGGATTATGGGTTATGGAATACGAGCTACAATGCTTGATGGGATCAACGGTCTAGAATGTAACATATATTACACATTACCACCAGTGGTATAATTCGAAGTTTATACCCTCTACCCCCTTCCCTTCCACATCTTTTTCTTTCGCTCATCTCCATGAACCAAATTGGTTCAGAACCCTTGCCAAACACTCTGGCCCTTACCCCCTTTCTCTTCGGAGATTGGTTCAATCTGTGGTTTTGGCCTATTTTTGGAGCAAGGAGATTGATTTTCTTCGTCCGATTACTCACCGCGGTATCTTTAGCCTTTGGCTGTGGATATGGTGGTCCATATCTTTCTGGTCGACATCCTGAAATGTGCTTCATCTATCTATTCTTTGGTCTGTAGCTACGAAATGCGGGTCTGTCCTCGGCAGTACTGATGGGATGGCACAGTATCCCATTCAAAGGCTCTCGGTCGATATCAGTACTCATGTGTACGAAATATCTAATGGCCTGCAACCTGATCGAGGGCGGGCCAAAGGCGCTCCAATTCCCCTTTTCGGGTGGAGCATTATGTTATTCATATAATTCGAACATCGCATTATTATGACAAGGGCGCACTTCCTTTGCACAGCTCAAAACAGGAATTTGGGTTTGGTTCATCGATATCTTTTTGGGAAGCGGTCGTCCCAGACTACCAGCCTTGACTGGGGTATTCGGTCGTACTTGATTGAATATCATTCGATAGCAAAATAAATCATTATACTTGTATACATCAATTCCTAGAGCCCAAGTGATGTCATAAAGACACATATACTTGGTGCAAATATGCTAGACACCAAACTAAAAGCCAGATACAACGAACACTAGCCATCGAAGAGGGTCTCCTAGCATACTGCCGACTTGATGCTGCGGTGATGATGTTTACTAGTTGAACCGCTATCACCTTTCTTCATGCTTAAGTGTTGATCGAAGTTGTCAGGATCTTGCCTATATAAATAGATATAGCACGAATTTAGAAGCATGGCCGCCTAAAGAGTCACATACCCAGGTAGGTAGATACCTTTTACATTGATGCAAGGTAGTAGGGGTTGAATAAAGTGTAGCATCACTACCGATAAAATCTCTAGCACTATATTTTAGCGATCGATCACTGGAAATCTAGCGCCACAAAGTCTGAAAGAATTTGGCGCTAAAATATTACCAACCCGCCACGCAGTTGAACCCGGAACAGCGTACTGTACTCTCCATCCACCAACTTTGAAAGGATTTACGTGCGACCTACATACCTTATAGGTAGTCACGAGATTGGACGTGTGCCAGCTGTAGCCAGAGCCCGCCTCAAGTTCGTACTTGTCCATGTGGCCATCAACGTTCTCGGAGCGAGGCACGGAGGCATGGACGAGATCGGTACTCCTGACGAAACACGAATGGAAAATGTAGGAATTCCTTTTCAGAGAAGGGATTCTAGAGCCAAGGTAGTTGCTACTTCCAACTGCCAAGGCTGCTATCAACGCAAAACAAAATGTGACAGAAGTATCGAGGGCTGCTCCAACTGTGCTAAATTGAGTGCCGTCTGCGTATACCCGTCTCACAAAGTCCCGACTTCGCACAAGAGAGGCCCTTATAACAAGGACCTAGTGAGGAAGAACTTGGAGCTCGAAAAGAAGCTAGCTACACTGGAGGTGACGATTCAAAGATTGAACAGCTCGGCGCACGGTACGAGCGAGGCCACTCAACATCCTCCCCCAACGCAGTCGGGGAAATCTATTTCCCCCGAATCCGAGAAAAGTATATCGGGTATCCAGGAGAATGCGAGTGGTATTCTTGCGAAAGGAGGAAGCGTAACGGGCGATTTTGGGGATGACTTTACCCTACCTAGTATCTCCTGGGACAAATTCGTCACTAAGGTTTGTGAATTCAAACGTTTGCTGAAACTGTTCTAACCACTATCCTCAGTTCGGAAATAATGACCTGAATCTCGGGCGGGAGCAACAGAATCAACAAACAAGCGGAACTGCGAATGAAGAAAATGAATTAATTCTTCCACGTTCAGATACATCATATCGAGAACTACACCCTAATCCCCAGGAGCTCCTGGAGTGCTGGCTTATATTCAAAGAACAGATCCAGCCTCTACTCATGATTTTGCATATACCAACAGCTGAGAGATCCTTGTTCGAGGTCTCGGATGAGATTGATCCTTGTATGGATGCTCTAAAGTTTAGCATCTGTCATGCAGCAATCGTTGACACACCCCTTAACGACCGTGGTAGTCCTGAGAGCAGAGAAAGACAGCTATATAAGTATAGCTGCGCAATCAAGCGGATACTCGAGAAGCCAGAAGTGCTTGCTTCGTCAGATATTCTTCCATTACAGGCGCTTGTCATCTACTTGTATCACAATCGGACGGATGACGAGCATACGAGGTACAGTCTGGTCGGAAAAGCATTACGCATGGCTCAGTCTCTCGGTATACACCGAGACGGAGCAATTCTTCAAAAGCCCCCTTTCGAGACAGAAATGCAACGAAGGTTGTGGTGGAATATTCACAGACTTGAAAGGAGGCTTGCCGAGAACTACCTTGAATTCCCCTTCTCCTCCGAACCGCAATTCGACACACTTCTTCCAACGAACGTCAATGACGCCGATATCTCACCTATAGATGCTGAATATCAGAAGCCAAGGGTTGGTCGAACGGAGATGTCCTTCTGTCTCATCGACTTTGAGATTTCGTCCTTGACTTTCAAGTTGTTGAAACAGAGGCCGTCCACTGGAGCTGGGTTGCACGAGCGCAAGGCCAGCATGGTACGAGAAACCCTCAAGAAACTGACAGAGGAACATTTGAAATTCTGCGACCCTGTGAATGACTTTGACCTTATGATTACAACTTTTGCCAAACTTTGCCTGGTATGTTATTACTGTTTTATATCTCTATTCCCATTCCTGTAAATCAACCTGGCCCCCTAGATACATGCATAGATACACGCATTTAGCAGTGAGCCACGAGTGTGGATTGAACCCTGAATGGTGGATCTTCCCTGGTATATTACACTCAATAACATTTTTTTCTCAGAGCAGAATATGGCTCCTCGCACATCAGCCAACTCGGAACTGCATTGATTACAAATTTCAACGGCCATCTCTGATGGCTGAAATGGGAAAAAAGATTCAGGTTCGGAACCTACTGCCAGTCGCTCTGGAAACCTATGAATATGGCTCGTGCCTTCCAGCGGAACCTCGAATATCCAAATGGTCTTGGATTTTTGAGCCACCTAACCATATTCTTATTCATTTAGAGTTCTACCTGCTATTAGAAATATGTTACCACCCTTTGGATCCCTTAGTCCCACGCACCTGGAAAGCTCTCGACGAACATAGTGTCAAAGGCTATAGCGTAGACGTGACGAAAGCCAGGCTAGGCCCCTTTCAGGAAATCTTGAATACATTTCGCTCACAAGCTAGAGCTCTCAGAAGCAAGGAGACAAGATCAGGCATTAGTTATGTGGCATCATCGGCGCAATCTCAGCCGGTGTCTGAAGATGGATCAGCGCCCGGTCGCGGCAGGCTAAATGGTTATACTTGGATTGACGCGAACGAGCCCTTCCTACCGCCAGATCCAATGGCTGTCTCCCCTCTGATTTCGCAGCCACCTGACTCCAATGTCCGTGACCAAATCACTACGGATGGAATGCAGTTTCAATATGCTCCCTTCAGAAACGCAACTGGTACAAACCATTTGGAAACGGATCCGTCCCACATTTACAGCAGTACCGCGCGCTTCGGATCAAACCCAGAGCCACTGGGCATCTCATCATCAAGCAACGCAACCCAGGGTTTACATGACACCGATCTTGGAGGATCGACGTGGTTTCAGTTTCAGGACGGGACAATGGGGCCACTGATGGATGATTATACTACTGATGTTATGTGGGATCAAATGCTGCTGAATGATCTCCCGCCGTTGGTGTGAGCACGTCGAAGTATCAACTGCTTTGACCTGGAAGTATACTTGCACAAAACTTGATCATCTCGCTAATTATGAGGATATGCTCAAGGTCTTCGATGGTACTTTATATTTGGACTTAAGTGGAATGTTCGTTGCGCATCTATCACATCCAGAACCAGCAAGATGGGAATGAGTATGGTGGAAAGCAAAAGGGCTAGTCCCGTGTCTAATTTAGCTATTCTAAGGAGATTGTCCCCCACAGGTGGCGTTCAGCTTCCGATACTACTGCTCGGAAGCTGGACATAATATATTCTTGTAAGATATATACACTTCTTCGAAGGTCTCATTTAGATCCCTCTAAATGAAGCCAAAGCCCTCTTCTTGTGTTCTTTCTGGTCAAACTCGTGAAGGAATGCCCAGCGAGGACCTAGTGCTGCCCGAAGTTTATCAACATCTAGTCCGACATCAGGACCCTTACCACACATTATCCTACCCGTGCTATTACTTGACTGCACGACTCGCTGTGCCCTTGGTCGACGCACTTCATCATAGGCCTTGACAGCGGCATCTAGTTGAGAAGGCTCCGTCACTTCGCCGAGCAGTGTCTCTAGGATCATCACGTCCTCGATGGCCTGACCCGCACCCGCGCCGTGATATGGGGTCATTGCGTGCGCAGCATCACCTATCATACAGACACGGCCTCTGTAGTAGATGGGAGCATCTATATGATGGTCCCATTGAGCAAATGCTTGAAGCTCGGGGTTTTGTAGCAGGAGCTGGTGGTCATTTAGTTTCTGGTTACTGAACTATGGATTCTGTAGATATACGGACCTCGATCATGTTTTTGACAATTGGAGAGTTTGTCCATGATGCAAAGGCGTTCTCGAGTGCATCACGATCAAGGTCTCTCTTCCATTCTTTCGGATTCCAATCTTCGTTTGTAACTTTGGAAGCCACGCATTGTACCGTTTTGCCATTATCTAGCACATCGTGCATGAACATACCACCATCTATGGGAACCGAGGCAGTCAGAACGGATCATTTGGAATATCTCAATTCGACAATTTCAATGGGTTGAGCCCGGTTCTGAGCACCATGCGACAGCTTATCTCAGAGCTTTCTGGATGCAGCAATATGCAATGTGGGAAAGAATCAACGAGTCACTTACCTCCCGACCATATATATCGGCGGTTATCCTTGAAGTATTCTTCACCAAGTACTTCTTTAGCTTTCGAAAAGGGTACCAAAGCCCGGCAGTCCCAGAACCCAGCGAAAGTAGGTTCTAAAGCAGGATGATCCGCACCAAGTATATGCTCTCGCACATACCCATGAACCCCGTCGGCGCCGACAAGTAAATCTGCAAACTCCTTAGTGCCATCCTGGAAAAACAAAATAATACTTCCGTCAGCTGCATCTTCAACCTTTACTAGCTTTTTATTGTTATGCATTACTTCTCTCGCAACGGGCGCTAGCAATTGCTTTAAGAAAGCTGCCCGGTGGACTCCTTGGGGCGGGACGTCCGCTACGAGGTCAAATATGATTTTGCCCGCATTGGGACCTGAGGCCTATCAAATGATCAGCTTGAAACTCGTGTCAATTCTGGTACCAATCTCTGACATTAACGTACAACTGCTCCCCGCGTCGAATTCATGGGAACGGCTCCAGCTCTCACTAACGCATCCTTGACCGAGGGGCCAATCTCATCAAGAGCATTTTGAGAGTTTTTGGCCAATCCCATGGCAGCCCCGCGCTCGGAAAATTCTGGAGCTGATTCATAAATGTGAACCTCTATGTGTGGATACTTGATGAGAGCATTGACGAGGGCGGCACCTGCCAATCCACCGCCGGTGATTGCGATACGCAGACGTTTGTTTTCGGAGGCCATGTTGCGAGCTGATGATTGCAGAGATGTATTCCCCTTAAAATTGAAGGAGCTGACAGAGTTTTGGAAGCCAAAAAGTTGGGGGTTTAGAGCAAATAAATGGTGGACGATCATGAAGGAACGCGGGGAACTTCATAGCAGGTTGATCTTGGGGAATTGCTGGATTTAGCTGCTTATATAAGCATAGTGAACCGTGAAACTCTTGACTCAATTCTTGCCTCTCTCTATACAGTACAATATTTAAATACTACCTCTCATGCCAGCGCTAAACCTCTCTTTCATTACGTCCAAGGGTACATATGCATCTCCTAGACCTTCGTCCCTCAAAGTGGCCATGTCTGAACAACCTGTGACCTCCCACTTTTGTACCACTAAGATGGACAGGTAAACTTGGCGATTTGATTAGTGCAGGCACTCGAAGACTGCCAGCCTTACAATAGGAGGCTGCCAAGTAGGCAAGTCGACTCGTACATCGTGGATTGCCTTAAAAAGGTGTGTTTTAGCTTCGTGAAGAGACGAATGAATGTTTGGTGATGGACCTTCGCTCCTCAGCCACGCGCCCTCGTCAATGTAATCGAGGCTCTCGATTGTTCCTGCACACGATCTTGGAATTGATTGTGGAGCGTGCCCGAGGACATGATCCTCGTTCCACATGAGAACAAGCTCTTTGAGCTCCCCGCCTCGAAAGCATTCACCAATGATCGATTCCCAGTTGGATCCCCAGTAACATTGGAGCGCGAGCCGGTTAATCCTCAACCCATCGAGTAGCAGCATCTTCAGCACTTTCAGCGGTATCCCCCTCTCGTGAAGTCTACAGCACAGAGTGTCCAGTCTTCTGTGAACATATCTGGTGCAATGCCCGTGCAGAGGTGACGTGCGGACAGCCTGGTAAACCTTCAGGGCTTCTGCCCTCGACTCTCGACAAATAAAGAGGTTGACTGGTGATGGCTTGGTACAGTCGAGCGTCCAATTCCCAATGCTCCAGGATAGCCCCACGGGAACAATTTCGAGACACCGCGGACCTTCCAAGTTCAGCTCCCATATAAGGCACCGAAGTTCAACGGGAAGCTTGGAGAATAAGGCGAATGTTTTCGCCGCTGGCATTTGACGGTGGCGGCAGTCCTGGTGGTCCTCTCTGCTCTCGGGGTTACCATCGATACGAGTCGCAGATGAGCGGTCTCTGGACTGGAGGCTAGGTTGTAGCGAAGATGTCCAGTCTTGATTTGCAGGTCCCGAGAGCATGTCCGAGGAGGATTCTTCGGGCGGGGGCGGCATCCAATAATCCATGGTGACTGGACGTTGTTGATGGCAGATACCAAATGCGAAATGGGAAGGTGCGCTGCCAGGAGCGAGAAGGTGTGAGAATGGAACAATACAGCGACCTCGTGTTGAAAGTTTCTGACTGATGCAGTGTGGTAGAACGCTCGTCAAAATTGAAGTCTTGAGGTGCACCCGTCTCAAGTTCCTTATGAAATCATGAAGACCCACACAGCATTGAATTGAGGATTGGTTCTGGATAAAATAACCACAAGATGAAACGCCTTTACGAGAAAGGCCTATCCATTACACCGCTGACTGCCACCTTTCGAGCGCCTTGCTCCAGTCGAGCTAACATATGCACTCCTGTATTTCTCTCCCAGTTTCTCGAACCTTGCAGCCAAGAGAGATTCAAGCAAGTCGCTATCGTTGGCATCAATCAAGCTGGAACCAGAATCACGCTCTCGAGGAATGATACCAGCTTATCCTTTCGGCGCAAAAGCTTTCGCACTTGCCCGAAAAGAAATTCGGACGAACTCAAGCTCTTCATGTGTGTACGTCCATACGCTCATTTCATTACTGCATTTCCAACGAACTCTCTCACGAACTCACCAAGATCAGCCCTTTTCGCAATTGCCTTCCACATAATTACGAGGGTTCTGCTGTCCTAGGACCGTGGTACAGAGTCTGTTGAGAAGTAGAATTGCAAGAGTGTTGAGCTACAAGTCCCCTGTATAGCCCGCTCACTTTATGAAGCTCCCAATATCATGTAGCATAATGCTTTCCGCTCTTTCATCTCTCCTAGGCCCCTTTGCACAGTCATCTGGCACTCCAACCTGGGAGGACACGGCCTACTATATCAGGCACATATGTATCACCGTCAGCGTCCGTCTGTCGCCGATTACTATCCGAAGAACGTGTATTTTCACTGGCACTCTCAGATTTCATTGTTTTCTTCGCTTTATCTCCTTTTTTGGTAGTAAACCCGGGCTTGTCATGATGCCCACTCATTGCCGCTTTCCTCTTGTCCCTGAACTTCTTGAAAGGATATTTGATCCCCGGCCACTATTGAACCCCACAGGCCTACCCCCTCTGGATGGACTGAATAATTACACCAGCTCTTTTTGCTCCTCTTTGTTACGTTGCCATTATGTTGTACATCTGTAGGTTCGCCAGTCAATTGCTTCAAGGTTCTGCCCTTCGTCTTGGGGACTAGGAAGGAGACAAGAGTTCCGCAGAGCATGAAGAGTGCGAAGTTTTGCATGAGATGGGGGAGTCAAATTTGGCAATCTGCCCCTCTGCAACCACCCGGGGCAAATATCCCAAGATACAAATCTACTAACATGCTAAGTCAAGGAAGAAACAAGATGCGGCGGTTCTAAAGAGCACCTTGAGGTCCTCATATTGTGAAAAGGTACCTGAAGGTATCATGCCAAGACGCTTTAGGTGCTACAAGATTCCTGCCGAGCCTCTGCTTGGTCTTCTCAGGAACGACGGAGCCAATGCTTCTATCTGATTCATTGTTTATATAAGCTTTGGCATCCGCATGTGCTTTCTCAATATCGCGGGCTACATCGAAGGTGTATTCTATCAATTTGATAGTATTGTCTTCTCAGGAATCGCACGAGCTGGACAGACGAGACAGTCTTCGGGGGTCACAACACAGCAAATTCGAGAAGGAAGAGCAAATAGAAAGATTGGTTATGGGGCGTTTCAGGAATAGTCAAGCGCCAATAGAGTGCAAAGCAGGCCGGCACTGCACCAAATACGATGTTAACGCGCCATGCTCGGCCGCGAGCCTTTTGGTAAGCTTAATGACAGGTTGAGAAGGAGCTTGTAGTGGTGACGAAGGAGGCCTTGAACGCGACGGTGGTCATGACTCATCGGAAGGTGGCATACCACTGCCGGTATGCCTCGAGAGCCCGTCGAAGAGGTTGCCAACCGTTCTTGGTGCTGAAGTTGTAAGTGGTGATAACAACTTCATTCTTCGAAGGTCAAGGCTGGACCGGTGAAAGCTTGATGTACAAAACAGAAGCCACACCAGGACGAATAAAGAGGACGGAAGCCCAACTAAATTCCGCTTGGAAAGGTGCCAGTACGCCGTGTAGCAGATGCCGTCAAGGTACGTTAAGCAATGGAAAACTTGTGCCTGCTATTGAGCATTCTACTGGATCTCAAGGTTGCATGATGAATGGAAACAGAACGGACAAGAGAATGATGCGTTTTGCGATATCAGACAGCCCCGTATATGCCCTGAATTGAGAATGAGTTGCTTCAAACACAAGATCAGAATCTTATCAAGTCAAGTCAACTTCTGACAGTTTCTTGACACAGAAAGACGAAAGAAACGTGTATTCAATTGCTCATAATACCCATACAAAAAGTGATTCGTCTTTGGCATGCGCGCGCTCTGAGGTGATACATGCTTGAGAATGTGCCCTATCAATAAGCTTTCGGAGCATCTGCAGCTTTGCAGAACGTTGAAAAACACGTGGGGCCGCTTTGAAATGTGATGGACTGATGGAATGGCGCTCTTGCTTCCCCGGCAATCTGGATGGCTACAGCTTGCAGCTGGCTGGTATGGCTTCAGCCTTCAGCCACGAAAAGAAGAGGCTTTCAAAATGCTTGTCATGTGAGAAACACTTTGCATGAGCAGAAATTGAAACAAAAAGCAGAACGTCTTCGCTGAACCTTAGGAACTTTCAAGGTACGAGTCCCCTCGGTGCTCGCAAGCTCGCACCAGAGGGAGAGGGGCCTCGGGTAGATTAAGCGTCTCTTGTCACATGTCTAGATCCGTAAAGGGTTAAAGTCCGAATCTATAAAGGGGTAAAGTCTGAAATCCGGCCGTAATAGCATAATAGTATAGAGATAAAGTCCTCTTAGTACTTATAAGCTTATACTAGAGGGGCCTTAGGCTTACGCTATATAGATTAGTTATCAAGCCTATAAGCCTATACGCCTGTAAAGCGCCTATAAAGTGCCTATAAATTACCTATAAAGCCTATAAAGTACCCGTAGAAGCCTATAAGCGCCCGTAAATTACCTATAAAGTATCTATAGAGCCTAGATTTAATAGTCATTATAGTAATTATATCCGTCTTCTTCTTCTACTTCTAATACTTCTTCTCTTTCCTATTCTTTTATCTTCTCTTCTCTTCTCTCTATCTCTCTTCTTTCTTCCTTACTTAATCCTCCCTCTTATA
>QGMI01000267.1:0-41230 GCA_007821535.1 Lachnellula occidentalis | reverse complement strand
AATATAGATTAGGATATAAACTAGTTGATATATTAATAGCGATATGGATTGGGATATAAACTAGTTGACTTATAATAATTGAGTAGCTAACCGGTTCATTTAAGTACTACTAGATAATAATTATTAGAGCGATAGATAATCTGCTAGCCTAATACAAATGGCAGCTAGCTAGTACTATTAGCAATATCATTTTCGGCTGACAGGAAAATTTTTTGTAGATATAGTTTAATGAATTATAAGTAAAGAAAGACTAGAAAGTATCTATAAGGGATTATCCTAATAAAATACAGCTCGTAATTAATAATGCGCTAGCCTACAGATCATGCTTTACTATACGTATCTTCTACCTTCTTCAAATTGCTTAATTATTATAGCCTCTAAACTCTCCTAACCTTAATACAATTAAGCAAGCCTAGGACTTTATTAGAAGGCAAATTTAGGAGTATAGGAAGGTACTACGGACTAAGATAGAGGTAATTAAGGCGTAAGAAGAGGAGTAGAAGCAAATCCTAGTCTCTAAGATTAATAAATAGATAGAATCGATTAAAATAAAGCTGTAAAAGGTTATTAAATCTAGTAGAGATAATTATTTTTATAGCTAGGCAATTATATAGACATTTTAAATATCATTCTCTACTAATATCACGATTTTCCCTATATAATTAGAACCTCCTCCTCCTAACTACTTTTTTAATCTAATCGTCTCAATTTTATTATATATAACGTTCCTCTCTTTAAATAAAGCATTAATCTAGGTAATATAACCTCGTATAATCTATCCCTTAAATTTGCTTTCTCAAATTAGAGCAATTCTATCTTCTATAATGCGATTAGAGTAGCATTATTTAAAAGTAACAATTTAGCTATATTTAAGACGCTCGTAGGAGCTATAGAAGTTTAGGGGATAGTCTATGAAGTTAGCATATGAAAGACCTTAATTAGGGGATTAAACTAATACTAAAATCGCGCTGATTAAGTCATTTTTGATAAAGCTATTAATAATCTAAGTTTGTTTATTTTAAGGGTTTTTGATGCTAAAGCTTGGACTACTAGCATGACTAAAAACGCGCCCGAGTACTTCTCCCTTAATATACCTCCGTAGTCCGCAAATAACTTATATCTATTATTAGCAATCTCTACGCCTTGTAACAAGCCTTCTGAGATAGGGACCCAGCCTCGGGTGCCCTTGTTATGGAATTCCGGGATTATATACATAATGGGGAGTATAAGTTAAAGGACGACACCCTAGGAGCCTGGCCCTGGACTCAATACCGTGGTTTCGTGCCTGCTCATAAACGGCCAACCCCCCCTGCTCCGGATAAAAATGAGTTTGAACATATGCATCTCGATGAAGATGTTTCCGGATCTGATTACGCACTCCCCGAAGGATCTCTCAAAAGCGATGATTCCGCGGAAGTTGGAACTTCTGAAGCGGATGACTCAGATCAGCCGGCGGCTTTGGTTGAAGACGACGAAGTAGAGGGGTTGGTTGACGAGGAGGAGGAATGGGATTGGGATACATTGAGGGATCAGCAGGTGTTTGACAGGGCAATAGCCGAGTTGGAAGCCGTTGAGAGGTTCGCGCAGGAGAGCTACAATCCAGATGAAGTTGTATCTCTAATCACGGAATTCTACTCCTTGTTGGTGGAAATGGGACACTGGCCGCTTGGTACAATTCACGATTCCCCGCACACCATGAATGTGGAGCTTGGGAACGATCTGGGATATGACGACCATGTATTAGCTTTGATGCAGAAGCTACCGTATGTCAACCGGCCTCGACTTTGGCGGGACAGTGCACAGATTATGGATAATACGAGGTTTGCAGATTACAGACAAGAGGATGATATGAATGTAAAGGGAAGACGTCCTTACTGGAGTGATGAGGAATGTATTGAGAGCCATATACTTCCGATTGCGTATCCATGTGGGAATTATGGATGGCTCGTGCTGCTTGACACAAAATTGGGTAAGGACGTTTCTTCATCTGTGGCTCAGGAGCTATTGTTGATATACTCATTCTAGGAGTGATCCGCGCTTACAGCTGCGACGGACTACCTTATTCAGAAATCGAATGGCATCGAGAGAGAGGATTCCCGGGAGACGAAGGCTCTGGCTATGACCCACCACCCCCATTTGAATACAAATTTGCCCCTAGCATCCCAGCTGCACAATATCTAAGGACTTTGATCGACTGTTATCGTTCTCTGGACCGGATTCCAATTCTCGCCCCTAACGCGAGTGACCCTTCCGACGACGACAAGCCATCTTTGGGGCCTTACTCTAGGCATGACGAACTAGTGGGTCACATTCCTTCCACTTTCCACCCCTCTTCATAGGTAAATATCTGAAGGCTGAGTAACATTCTAGAGAAAGAAAAAGAGAGCTACCCTCAAGAGGCTTTACACGCAATATGGATGGCCAGATAACTGGCGGCGTGAGGAGTTCTTGGAAGCGTGGACTAGAGTAGAGGCGAGAATTGACTCCGAGGATAATGACCGGAGGAGTCCCTAACGAGACGAAAGAGAATCAAGGCACTTCTGAAAGCCCATAGCACCCCACAGTTGAATCACACTGGCGAGTCCAAAGAGAAGCTTTCAAGCATGCTAGAATGTCCGCGTGGCTTCGTTATTCCAAATACAAAAACTCAGCTTCACTCGCAATACTTAGGATGCCAAGCGTGCAATGTGTTGGCAACAGCCCGTGGCGATGGCTGGGCAGGCTATTGCAACGCTCTGCAAACAAAGCCTGGCGAGACTTTCGACTAGTGGCGAGATACGCATAACTACACCTGCGGTAATACCGCAGGTGTATTATCTGTATCACATATCGAAGCTTGGAGCAGCTCAAGGAGGAAAAAGTACATTACCGGCTTGGTCTTTACTGCAATGGAAGTTGTAATGTGCCGACAAGACAAGATTCGGATCCTTGTTGACAAACACTGCGTGGTATATTTATCCTTGTTGACAAACACTGCGTGGTATATTTATTCATGGTCTATTTGCAAAGTTCAGAGAAGACTTTTGGTATTATACATTCTCATTCATAACACGTCTACTATGCTGCAAAACATCTATCTAGTCTTCATCCCAGTTCTAAATCGTGTTAGCGAAATTCACCTTATTTTTTTAATGTGGGAGAACTTACAGCGTTTGGCCCAGGCGGCTTCGGTCCACCAGCCTGTCGTGCAACAATGATTTGGTCAACAGAAAGAACAGTTCGTGCAGCTTCCGTAGCAAGCTTAATGGCCCAGCTCTTGGAGATCATGAGGTCCAGAATGCCTTCCTTCTCTGCGTCGAGGGTTCCGGTGTCTTCCTCGTTCTGATATCGTATTAGTGAGGCCATGGAAATCAGACTAACGAACACTTACCTCAATGTCAACGCCAGTAGCCCAGTCATCCCGCTTGTGGTGGGCAGTATAGAGTCTGCTCAGAACCTCGGTAGCATCTAGACCAGCACTCTCGGCCAATGTTCGTGGAATGACCTCGAATGCCTCGCCGAACTTGCGGATGGAGTATTGCGCAATACCAGGTGTCTTGTCTCCGAAAGCTCCTATCCGCTCAACCAGTTGCAGTTCCGTAGCTCCAGCACCAGGCACCAATCTCGGATCTCTGGTGATAGCCTTGACAACGTTAACTCCATCATCAACAGCACGCTCAATATCATCGAGGTGGTTTTGAGTAGCGCCTCGAATGACAAGGGTGGCTGTCCTTGTGGTCTCGTTCTCTTGTCTGAAGACAGTGACTCGGTCTCCGCCAATCTCAAGAGTTTCGACAACATCGATGCTGCCCATCTCGTCTGGCATCGGCGCTCCTAGTCTCGCTAATGGGGTGGCTCCAACAACTCTGCATAATCTTCGAAGCTCGAACTTGCTGAGAATACGGATGATCAGGATGCCGAAACGGTTCAAGTAGTGCATTGCAAGCTCGCCAACTGTGGATCCAGCAACAACTACTCGCATACCGGAATCGTAGAGCTCCTTAATAGCTGTTTCAAGTTGAGTCTCCTCGCCCTTTGTAAAATCCAACATCTCCTTGGCGTTGTGCAACAAGACCGTACCCTTTGTTTCGGTCTGGCTGATATCGATTGGACACGAGAATACACCAACTCTAGCTCTTGTAGCCTTCTTGACGGATCCGTCAGGCTCCCGACCGAAAACCATACCCTTCACAACCCTACTCTGCTCCAAGCTGCCACCCATGATCTTGACCACACG
Organism: Lachnellula occidentalis; assembly: GCA_007821535.1. Taxonomy (NCBI): domain Eukaryota; kingdom Fungi; phylum Ascomycota; class Leotiomycetes; order Helotiales; family Lachnaceae; genus Lachnellula; species Lachnellula occidentalis. The sequence continues at coordinate 37,014 of QGMI01000267.1, read as the reverse complement.
AATATTGTCAACGTTGAAGTTGACGGGGTTTTTGGGGAGTACTGCCTGAACAGCTTCCGAGACCATATCCGCCAAAAATTCCTCGTTTCCGTTCTGCTTGCTTGCAATGACAGTTCGGATAGCCTTGCTAAGCTCAGACTTCGATCGAATATCCTCCACCTTATCCACAACCAAGTTCTCAAGTTCCTCTAAAGCAAACTTCTGCGCCATCTCGTAGCCCCTGATAATATCACTAGTCTTCAAGCCCATTCTCAACAGCTCCTCAGCTTTCTTAAGCAACTCTCCTGCGAGCACAATAACCAGATTCGTAGCATCGCCCATCTCGGCCTCTTGTTGCTGACTTGCCATGACTACGAGCTTCGCTGCTGGGTGCACAACGTCGAGTTCGCGGAGGATGGTGGCAGCGTCTGAGGTCAGGATCATCTTCTGTAGATGGTTGATAACTATCTTATTTCGACCGTAGGGTCCTAAGGAGGTCTGGACGGTCGAGGTGATTGTGCGGCAGGCATCGATATTGCGGAGAACAGCGCCATCTTCGGACTCGTAGCTAGGAGGGTGTTAGTAGCCGTTGACTGAAAAGGGAAGCATGAGCTTTACTTCTGGTATCCCGGTTTAAAAAGGCCAGAGTTGGGCGCATTTGGGATATTGAGAGACATGGTGATAGATGGTTGGTAGAGGAGGAGGTGGTTGAGGGTGAGGGTGCTTCTTCAGTACAGCTCAGTCAACAGCAACAGCAAGAAAGAAGCGCGTCGCTCAAAAATTGAAAAGCTCAGACGCGGCGAATGCGGCCGATCTTTAATCCGCTGGCCACTATAGCTTCCCCCTTCCTTCCTCGTCACTGCGACGGAAGGAACCCAAGAACTTAGAACTCACAATATCGACGACCTCAAACTCAATATTTCACTGGCAATGGCGCCCCCATCTGGTAAGTTAGATCGAGGATCATCCTCTATTTCCTTCCAAGAATGCCTCTTTACATCCCTGGATAACCCAACCATTATTCTTTACGACACGATACTACGAGAATGGCCTCGAGACAATTCGGTGAGCGCACACTGCCGGATCCAAGGCGCAATATGAGCCGCAGCGACTATGCTCTACCAAATGCTCCGTATACGATTCCACCCGGGATTGCTCCGCTGCAGCTAGGACATTCAGCCACAGCAAGTCACTCTCAGGATTCCCGGAGTTCACTTCCAACTGCTCAGAATGGAGGACAAGGTGCGCCGGTACATACTGGCGCTCCGCTCTCACCCATGTACACGAATGGATACAGATGGGCTCCCTACGACTATAAGGGGTCTTTTTCTACGAAGGCATTTACCACGAATTCAACTATGCATGCTAGACTTGCAGAGCAGGCGCGCAAACCACCCCATCTGCAACATGTGCGACCACAGCCTCCTTGCATTTCCGGTGGCATGTCAACCGGAACATCCATGACCCCTCCCAAAGCAACTAATTGGGCCTTACCTTCTCCTTCCAAGTTTTCTGGCAGCACCACCTACAGTTCTCGCAAAGCTTCTGCAGCATCTGATCTAACACAAGCAACAGACGTACCTCCTCCACTGGCGCCTTCTGTCGAGGAAGCCTACCGCCGAAAATGCATACAGCTGAAGCAGCGTCTCAACGAGATCGAGGCTGATAATGAGGCAACTCGTATTCGCGTCCAGCGCATCGAGCGCAGTATCCAAAAGCAACGCATCGAGCGTGCATTTCTTCTCGAACAGTTGGCAAAGCGCACAAGTACCAATGTTGAGGATTCGGAGGGTAGTCCAAGTCCACCACCGACGGTCAGTAGCCTCTGACTGATGGTATCCACGTTAATTCTGACGAGTCGTTCCATAGCCTAAAGAGAAACCCCTCCGGACGAAACGCGGCCACCGAAAGCCATCCTTCCTAACAAATCTAGGCGAAGCTTCTGCAGGCAGTGCGTTCATCCAACAAGGACCCAATACACTTTCTCCCTCCTCAGACGCCTTCTCTCATACACATCCTGACCCTGTTCGCAATTCTACACCCCAGCACCTACCAAAGCGGCTTCTACCCATAGTCAGCACTGTAAACGGCACGCCAACGCCAGCCGGATCTTCTCAGCAGAAGCCGCCGAAGAATGCTTGGGATCTTTTCTGTAGCGAGATGCGCCCTATCTTGCAAAAGAACAACCAACAGGCGATCGTAGATGGCGCATTTGATGTTGAAGGGACTCTTGCGCGTGCGTGGCGCGAGCTACCCGAGCCTGAAAAGCAGGAATATCAGATTCGTATCGAGGCAGCGAAGAAGCATAATGCGGAAGCTACCCCTATTGCTCCCCGACAAGCGATCTTCGATGCAGAATCTCGAGCTGGCAGTACTGCTGCCACGGCGGATGATGAAGACGTTGAGATGGGAGACGAGATTGCTGCTGAGGGTGGCTTCACCGCTGTCAATCGGGAATAGGGGTCCTCATCTGGAGATTTCCAGCAGGCGTTTAGGGACTGTCACGGATGGAATTGGAGTTTGGCGAATCAGCTTGCTCAATTGGCGACGGATTCTTCAGCTAAATATCCGAAATGGACTGTATCAACAGGGAGCAAGCATACAGCTGCGGAGCAAAAGTTACTGGAACCAGGAGTTTTGGTATGGTGGAAATCTTAATAGAGAGTAGCTTTACCTATATCAGAGTTACAAGAATTAGTCCAGTAGACATACCTGAGGAGGTCCGAATCTACGGAATACTTGAACCGAGTTTCCCCACAAACGGATAATATGCTGGTGCACGGACCAAGAACTAAACAGCAGCAGTGACGTTGGGCTTGCATATCAATTCAGTACAGTCCTGAGGTACATCCCGGATCCTGGAACTAATCCCAAAACATTAGCAACTCCTTGAGATATTTTATCTCGACTTAACTCCACCTCATGTGTGGTATTCTAGCTCTACTCAACCCCAATTTCTAATCTCAATCACATCTTTCCGGTTCCATCTCTGCCACCATGGCTTCCACCTCCACCTCCACTTCTACGACCACGGAGAGCACGCCACTCATCCACAAACACAAGGCAGTAACATTTAATCCGAATCCTTCAGTAATGGGCGCAGATGGTACAACATCACGCCAACCTCTCTCCGCGCTACCCAACAGCCCTCAATTGCACCCGCAGAAACCCAAGCGTCGGAATAGCTACGGTGCACCTCTCACGTTGCCCAACATACCAGCATCCAAGATCGGCCCGCAACGAACCACGAAAAACGCCCAAAAGCTCAAGATCCTCCCGAATCCCGACTTCGGGGATGACGGCCCAGACGAAGAGAGCGGGAGAGATGTCTATTCTCAATACACTCGGATTAAAGACCCGACTGCTCGGCGAGATGCAGCCAGGTTGGGAAAGGCGGACCGAGATACATTACCTCGAGTAACGGCATACTGTACCGCGAATACATATCGAATGGACCCCCTGGAGCTCTTCTTGAAGTCGAAGCGAAGTAAAGCTCGGGGAGCGAAACCAAAGCAGATTGACGAATGCATATACACACCTTACAACTACGGTCGGCCGACATCTGAACGAGCATTGGAGGTACAATCCATGCCTGTGAGTCTTGGGGAGAGAAGACATTCAGACAGTGCCATCGAAGATACTGCCAGCCACCCTCGAGAAGATCTTATAGACCTACACACCCAAGGCGGCGACACAAGTCTCAGTAACGGCTTAGAAGACGCGCCGAGAACGGATCCTGACATGATATCCACCCACATGGCCAACGCAGCCGTCCTCTCCTCAAACAACGTTGATTTCGACACACAGGTTCACACTCCCGAAGTCTTCGTCTTCGAGTACGGAGTCGTGGTAATCTGGGGCATGACGCTAGAACAGGAACGGCGGTTCTTGGAGGATATCCAACGCTATGCGGTTGATAAGCTGCCGAAAGATGATCGGGAGGAGGAGTGCTTTAACTTTTATTATACGAGGGAGTATCAGGCGCGGATATATAATGATTTCATTACTTTGCGGGATAAGGGCAATTACATGACCAAGCTTGCCATATCACATGCATTGGCACAAAGCGTAAAGGTACCATCTATCCTTCTTTTTACCACTAATTCTCTCTCTCTTTTATCGTACTTACGTTTTGGTAGACCTCACTCTTCGAAGCAATGGTCGATTCCACCATCGAGAAGAACAAAGACATCCCCGAAGAAATCGCCCAGACAGGCGCCATATCCTACACACGCACACAAATAAACCAACAAATCGGCGAGCTCTTCAACCTACGCATAAACATCCATCTCAACGGGTCCATTCTCGACACCCCGGAATTATTCTGGGTCGAACCCCAACTCGAGCCTGTGTACCAGGCTGTAAGGAGTTATCTGGAGATGGATCAGCGAGTCAGCTTGTTAAATGGACGTCTGGATGTTATTGCGGATTTGTTGGCCGTTTTGAAGGATCAATTGAGTCACGGGCATGGTGAAAAGTTGGAATGGATCGTCATTGTGCTTATCGCGGCAGAAATACTCGTCGCAGCTGTTAATATTGTGGTGGATTTGTATGCTGGCGTCGATTAGGGCTATGAGTGAGAGAGGGCGAAAAGACGCTTTTTGTCTATATAAGATTGAGCATGGCGTTTTGAGCTTAGGAAATGCAAAACCATGGCATGTAGAATAGATAGAAAATATATATATTGGCTCGCTGCCCTGTACGTTGCACGCATGGCACTGTGGCTGGGTGTTCTGAGAACATCTCTGTATCTTTCCCGATGGGACAGGCAAGCCGCCTGCGGTTTCCAGATGAGGCATCTACCTATACGTAGGTAATATATTACCTTTTCTATGATGATGACGGGAGCTATTTTAGATGAACTCGGCTCTGTAGGCTATTAGGTAGGGCTCACAACAATTAGATAGTGAGGATCTAAATCCCTCACTTCATGCAATCATCTTCTCATTTTTCTATTTGGTATAAGTACGGACGTCCTCCCGCAAATCAGTATATGCTAGCGAATCAAAATCAGCAACTGACAACCAAACCCAAATTCTTTCCCCGACTGAGAATGTCTTTGAATATACTCCTCAAAGGCTTTACAACAGCTTTCCGACCACGCAAAAGCGTTACACCTCCTGCCTATAATGGCAATGTCGAGGTACCGCACGTTCATGGCACAGGTCTCAATATCAACGACTTGTATAGAAGTGCCGGTGATGTGTGATGGCCGTCAGTCGTCTACAACGACCTCGACACTCCCCGTTCACACCCTCCAATCAAAGCTGAAGACGCACCGCAATGGGGCTGGACGAAAGCCAAGTGCCAAGAGTGGTGGTTATTCGCACTGCTGACCTTGAAACTCGGATACACGGCGATAGACGCGGACGCGATGGCGGCGAAACTGGATGGGTTTGGGCCGAATATCTATATGAGGACGAGTGGGACGGGGGGGGAGTTACTTGGTGATAAGGAGGAAGCTTGGCGGTTTATGTTTGGGTGTTGGAAAGGAGGGTTTGGGAGGGTGCTGTGCCTGGGAATATTCTTCAGCATGATCAGGTCGCTCGCTAAATAAATAGGGGCTGGTGCCATCTGTGCAGCAAATGGACAGGCTTTCTCGCCGCCACAATCTGTATGATATTTTCCTTCTTCCCCTGCTTATGCTCATATCAGAGAAAAGGGGAAGTTGAAAGTGCTTGGGGGGAGAACATTAAAGGATGTTTTATGGCCTCAGGCCCGGGCATATATGTGTTTTGTCAAGCTCTTATAAGGTAGCGAGTGAAGGAGAAATGTGATTGAGATGGGATATCCATGGAGGTAATCTCACAACAATTGGGACAGATATATTAGCAAGCAAAATCTGCGATCTCGTGATCCATAGTTATCCGTGCGGTTTCCTAAATGTTGGCTTGAGGTGAGGTGATGTGACTTTCAACGGAGGAATGGCGGAGCTAAGCGAGGTCTCCCTTCATGCATGCTCACATTTACCCTCCCGATAGCACAAAAGCTGCATTCATTATGGCACACTTTAAATGTGCTACTTGGCTTGGAACAGTCAAGTTGGAGCAGTTCTTTGTTGAAGTGACTACAGAAAATATTGGGTTTATTGTTTTCACTAGTAGCCACTAAATACAAGCCAAACACATATGGTTGGGTGGAAGAGTTAGGATTGTAGATGTGGATTGGGATCAATGCTTGTATGATTTGGATGCTTATACCCCAAAGCTATTTCTGTTGAAAAATCTGGCATTTAAAAGAATGTAATATGTAATCTCCAATGCTCACCAATCATTAACCCCCTGACACTGCCCTTCCAGCCTTCTCAATTAGTTCATACCGGTAGTTCCAATTGGACTTTTTCCAGAACAAAAACACTTCATTGAAAGTGGAAGGCCCAGTGTTTGCCGACTTGTAGTATTTCGCGAACATTGTCGAAAGTAAGTCCGACCTCCAATCCTCATCGGAATAGTCATGGGTGAACATCAAAGCAGGCAAGTCCCTAACACTCATCATTTGAAATATGCCTTTGACACCGCCAATACACCACACTAAGCTATCTGACTTTATGAGGAATAATGCCACGGGATCATCCACAACTCGCATTCCCAAAGAAGTCAGAAATTGCTCATCCAATGCTGAAAATGCCGGATCTTGAATAATGCAAGGGAGCGGCTTGCCAGGTTCTGCAGTTGCAGTAAGTGAATAGTTTCGCAAACCTGTGAATCCTTTGTGACTTACCTCCAAGAACTTCTCTGAGGGTCAATATAGACGCCAATTGCAATCCCCTTGCATTTCTCCGAATGTTGAAATGGCCTTTGAAAATGGGGTTCTCTCCATCGAGGTGGTGCAGACTTCCAAGCGCCATTGCAACAATATTAGTAACAAGCGGCGAGCGATCCTCCTTTTTTTGTTTCAAGCTCCGGAGTTTATGTTCCGCTTTCAAGCCCTCAAGTCTACCGATAAGGGCAGTGCAGTCCTCACTCTCCTTCCACTCCTTCTGGTACACCGCGAATTCCTTGACTAAGTCCTCCAACGACGAGTGGCTGTAACGTTCCCACTCATATGTGAGTATCGTACTTCCATCATCGCTCCAAATATCTCCTCGACCGGGCTTATGTTGCGTTGGGCTTGCGAGAGTGGCAACTGGTCTGCTTCTTTGTCAGCTATAATTTCTGAGCGGGAGACTGGGCGCAGTCTTACCCATGACCCGTTTCCGTCCACCCTTTCCAATCAGATATATGCCACTTCTTGACCACGATTTTGCCGTCGTGGGTAACCTGAGCGTCACCCGTCTCCCTATCCAGAGTCATCTTCATGGTGCTGGATGGTGTGGTTGGTATGTGCTTATGCGTGTGTGTATGTGTGTACGTGTGTTTGTGTGCGTGAGTATGTTGTGTCGAGCTGTAGAGGGCGATGAAGGTTGGGATCGTAGAGTAAAGTTGAGGTTGGATACAAATTCCAGAGATACGATATCGCCAGGTATTAAATAGGCAGGAAATTCCACAGTTGGAGCCCTGTGAATCAACACGGACGTGATGACTATCTGCTACACAGCTTCACATAAACCTGCTTCGGAGCTGCCCTCGGACATGATTCACAGTTCCCACCTATTCAGTCAGACCGACATGAGAGATATTCACATATGGGTTTGCTTGAAAAGTGACGAAAATCGTGAGATATCTTTCGATTTGTAGCTATATAGATTCAAATCCATAGACATGAAACTTTATAGGCGTAAGTAACTAAATGGCGGAGTTCTCGAGAAGTGTGTAAAAACAGGGGGCGTGGAGGCTTAAAGGGGCTCGCTTAACTAGCGAAAAGGCAGTCCACCCAATAAGCTAGTCAGTTACCTAGTCATTAGCTGACACTTTTGCGCCAGCTGGTTGGCTTACAGGATTGAGCTACAAAAGGTATTTCGCCCGTAATTTGCTACAACGTAACATTATAGGCCTTGGTAGAAAGCAACCTATCAACTCATATACGTCATCCGATGTGAAAGATAACATGTTCAATACTAACATGCAGGGAATAATTCAACAAGAAGACGTATGCCTCTGGATCGTCTCGAGAACCGCGGCCAGCCTCCCCGTGCCCGTACAACCATTAACGAACATCCAATTACTCGGTACACCGTTCCTATGAGGAACAGTAAGCTAAGACAAGTTATTATTGAACGAGTACAAGATCCGGAACAAGCATAACTACGAACCCAATATCGAAACCGCTTCGACCAGTTGTGAAGCCGGTAAAGGCATCAACTGCATCTTTATCATACAGGTACGAAAATGGCGAGGTATGACCAGTAAGGAAGGCTTCATTGAACCAGGTCTAGCAAATTATATTAGTATGCACCACCCAGGGTCGAATTGATAGTTCCTCAACTCACTCCTGGACACATATACCAGAACCATCCAAGATTCCATTCTTGTACCTTTGCAAGGCGAGGGGCCCAGCCCGAGAATGTCCCCAAGACGATGGTGATAAGTAAACAAACCAGCGGTCCATTCTCACGTTTTGTCACGGCGGCAACAATAGACCCTACGCCGTAGATACAGTAGAAGTATAGTATGTTAAGGCTGAGTAGCATCCCAAAAGAGATAACTGGGGCTGCTAAGATCATGAAGCAGGTAGTAAAGTGCATAGCGGCAAGAAAGCTACGAAGGGTACTAGTGACAACCTTTCCCATGAAGTAGGCACTTTCAGAATGGCCCGAGTGGGACTCGCGACGAAATATTAGTCCTACCAGTATTGTTTGTCAGCGCATCAGAAAAATGGAGAAAGATATTACAGGCATGACTTACTCTCCACTGAGAATATACTGACACTAGGCGCTGCTGAGGCAAAGGCTATAAATGCAGTTAACTTAAAAGTTCAGACCATGTTCTTTCACGCGAAGGATATACATACTTATTGCAAAGAGGCATAGAACGCCCACCTGTGGGACTTGCGTGTAGTTGACAGCGCTAGAGAGCAACTGATAAGGGGGCACGAATATTCCGTGATACAAATTGCCGTGAAATTCATATAGGGCAAGCCCCATCACAAGTCCTGTAAGAATACCACCAAATACTTCAAGCACCAAAGTGCGGCTGTCTCTGCTCTGATACTTCAAGTCGCGGCAAAAGCAGAGATACATTTGCCAGTACCAGGGAGATATCTGTTTCTTGTGAAGGTCATGCAGAGATATTAATTGCTCCAAGCGGGGGCTGTCAAGGTTGCTTATAGTCTGCGGGGCCTCCAGCGACTCAAGAGCCACCTTCTCATCCCTTACATTTTCTGAAAGCGTACAAGACGAAAAGGGTGGTGAGCCGCCTACGATGTCCAAGATTATGTCCGCTGGGTTCAATTGGGGATCAAAACCGTATCCGATATCTTTGAAGTACTGCTCGGCCTTTGATCTCTGACCAAAGTAAATCTGCTTCCCACTCCCGAGAAGCAAAAGCGTATCTAGAGAGGTAAAGATCTCAAGTCTCGGCTGGTGTAAGACACATATGACTGTCATTCCTTGGCGGGAAAGGGCTTTCAGAAGCATGATTATTGACAAAGCTGCTTGGGCGTCGAGGCCTGATGTTGGCTCATCTAAGATTAGTACTTGGGGTGTTGCAATCAATTCGAGCCCGATGCTGATCCGCTTACGCTCGCCTCCGGACACACCACGTCGCTCCTGATCGCCCACAACAGTGTCTCTGACTTTGGTGAGTCCTAAGTCCTGAATTAGATTGTCCACGCTCCGTTGGATCTCTCCATCGTTCAATACCCCTCCGAGCCGTATATGACCTGAGAAGAGGAGATTCTCTCTGACGGTGAGAGAAGGATGAACAGTGTCATCCTGGGGCACATATCCTATCAAGTCTTTAAATTTCTTTGTGCTTGAGTGTTTCTGTTAGGCCGCAGATTCCAACTCTAACGATTTTTGACCCATTATGCTTACTTGGAAAAGCTCATCTCTACACCTTGCAGAGACGTAGATCCAGACGTGGCTTGAAGCTTTCCGGACAGAATGTTCATAAGTGTTGCTATTGAGAAGTTAGAAATTGGGTAGGCTAGTAGACCTTCACTGTGTAACTATACATTTCCCTGATCCAGAAGGCCCCATTATGCCAAGAAGAGAGCCTTTCTGAGCAGTGCCCGAGATTTTAGCAAGTATATGTTTGCCAGACGCCTTGACGCTATAGCTGATATCACTGAAATTGATATCAAGACCAACGATACGGGTTGAGTCCCTTAATAGAACAGAAGCGTTGCCATCTGTGTAACCTCCTGTATGTTGCATTGGCAATATCTTAATGCTTGATATCGACTTCTTCTTGTACTGCCAAAGCCATAGACCAAGCAACAGTATATCGATCACAACACAGCAGAGAACCCCAACCAGGTGAACTTGCTTTATGCTTCCTGACGGGCAGATCGATAGTGGAAGGCATTTGAAAGGCTGCACTGAACCTGCAGGGCAGTAATGGCCACGAGGACATAATTCTTGTCGCATTCCACCGGGTGGACAGTAATAACCCGATGAACAGATGATTGGTTCATATTTCCCTTGAGGCTGCTCGCAGGTACTATTTGCGAATTGCAGGCGCTGAATCTGACAGTCTGGGGTTGGAGGACAGTATTGTGGAGGATTCTCTTCCGAGTCATTCGGGCCTTGGAGAGCTCGTTAGACGTCTAATCATATTTGGAATGTATGCACTCTGCACGTACAGTAAAATCCTGGATTGCAGCCATCTGAACGGAGTAAGATGGGCAGGTTGCCTGACAGACAGAGTGTTGTATTCAACGTCATTATTGCGGCTTATCATGACAGGATAACCGATTATGCTCAGGCAATAATGAAGAAAATAGAGCCACGCGGAATGTGAGGGCTTCTGGAAGGTTTTACTGCGAGTGGTTGTGGATTTTCATAGAGCAATTCAACGGTGGGATCACTTGATAATGTGGTGCCATACTACCCCCCTTCTTGGAAGAATAATGGCTGCAAACTATCGATCCATACACAACTCTAGTCAATAGTTGCATCGACTCAGACCTGTCCGAATAAAATACAGTACCCCAAAAAAGAGGATCGGGCCGTCCTAGTTTATTCGGAAATCAGTCATTTGAAATGAGCAGTTCCCTAGTCAAGATCTAGTCCACTGAGTCCAGCGCCATCGTCCTTCCCTCTAGTTCTCTTATTGAAAGTTGTGAGCTGAAAATCTGAGAGTCCGAGACACTATTAGAAAATATTTGTGAAGATCTGCACCGGCAATACAACGAGTAGCGTGCATATCTCGGGATTTAGCCTTTAAGAGCAAGCGCGCTTTCTGGGTGCACTATCATTGTCACGATGCCAAATAGGACGCAATTATTATAGCTAAATTCAACAGTCTGCGATGATCATTTGCACACTGTGAACCTCTCTAGAGAAGTTCGAACTCTGAAGATCTGCATTCGGCCACCAACATGATCAACTGAAATTGAATACAGTGTCGATCATCAATAGTTGTGCCGACCGTGTTAACAATTAAAAGAATCAGTATTCTACAATATATAGTTGATGTAGCTTCGAATGCAACAGACCAAGACTCACACAACCCGTTTTGTACTGCGCAGAAACGGCACGCGCTCTTCATCACAACTAAATGCAACCCCAAACTTTAGAGCGGAAGCGGTCTCGTGGCAGATTCTCTCGAATCCGCCTCTGGAAATCCCCTAAAAAGGTGGCGGCGTCGACAGAATGGTGTTTCATAAACTCTAAGGCCTTGGAGGATGCTTACCCAACGCCAACGAAATCCTTTACACTTTTGCCTTGCCGGGTTCCCCTGCAATATCAGGCCGTACGAGCTGCAGTTCATCGTCTCTACAATGACGAGGACATGACGCAAATCCTCAGCAAGGACAAGTTGGTTTCGTCAATGACCAACACAGATTCTCCCATCGGTCGATATTCTGCGCTACTGTTTCCTGAATGCCTCCCCGAAAGACTTGAAACTGTCGCTTTTATTATAGAGGCGGGTTTTCTTTATGACGGTATGTTTCAGTCAACAGTTATTGAGGATTCACTAATTGAAGCAGATGTTATGGATGATGGCTCTTGCGCCGCTATAAAGGATGATGTGAAAGGTGCAGTAATGTGCACCACGAGTGCATCATCACGAAAAATTGCAATTGAGAAATGGATTGCAAAGAATTTTCTGCAGTTTGTCAACCTATATGGTAAAGAGGGGCGTGTCCTTCTCCATGCCTGTCAGGCCGGCTGGTTAGATATGTGCACGACCGATGCTACAAAGCGAGCCACTGATTTTGAGGACTTTATATCACAGCGTGTTATCAATTTTGGTATGCCGTAAGTCTATCCTTTTGAAAATCCTTACTACATGGGTTTTAATTGTATTGATATGGATCTTCCAGGACCTTATGGGTACTCGCCGCGTTCTCTATTGGTGTCCTGTTAACACCAGAGGAATCTCAACTGGTGCAGCCGCTAAAAGATCTAGCAAATCGGATCATGGTTCAAACAAACGATTACTTTAGTTGGGAAGTAGAAGACGTTCAGGACAAAGATCAGATTTTTAATTCGGTTCATTGCTTAATGGAAGGAAATCATATCTCGGAGGAGCAGGCAAAAACACGGTTGAAATCTTATATTATCCAAGATGAAATGTTGTACCAGTCCAAGTTGGCCGATCTCGAAAAAGCAAATCCTCGACTCCCGCCTCATATCCAAAGGTATATTGCTGCTGCTTCTCTTTTGGTGGGCGGCAATCATCATTGGAGTGCTATTTGCCCAAGGTACAATCTCCTGGAAGCACCTGATAAAAAGATGGATTCAGCAGCTTTTGTCCAGTCGGAAGCGATGGTCATGAATTCGGAGCTAAAGGACCTTGAAATTGAGCACTGTACGCCAAATTCGGGCACAGACAAATCTTTCATATTGCAAGCAAGAGAAACCGACTTGGATAACTCAGCGCTTCTTGCTGCCCCTAACTATATACAGTCACTTCCATCGAAAAACATTCGGTCAAAACTGGTCGACGCATTCAATGTTTGGTTTGAGTTGCCAGAGGACAGGGCCAACATCATCAAAGGAGTTATTGATGATCTCCATAACGCGACATTGATTTTGGATGATATCCAGGATGAATCAATATTACGACGCGGACAATCCGCGGCGCACTGTATCTTTGGATCAGCACAATCCATAAACAGTGCAACGTATATGGTCGTACAAGCTACAGCAAGAATCCATGAGCATCATAACAAGTCCCCCCAAGCGATGGGAGCCTTGCTTGATGGACTGGCGAGCCTGTCCGTCGGGCAGAGCTGGGACTTGAACTGGAAGTTCAATTCATATTGTCCATCCATCATCGAGTACATGAAAATGATCGATGGAAAGACGGGCGCCATGTTCAAGATGCTCGTCCGACTGATGCACCACATGTCATCATTACAAACAGAGCCTATGGCAGACCTTGACCGTTTTGCTCAACTCCTCGGCCGATGGTATCAGGTGCGAGACGACTTCCAAAATCTTCAGGATCCGGTCTACGCGGAGCAGAAAGGATTCTGCGAGGATTTGGATGAAGGAAAGCTTTCCTACCCAGTGGTGCTATGCTGTAACTCAGACTCGACCGCTCGCGACATCATCTTGGGCATCTTTCGACGGAAGGGGAACGGAACGCCGCTCGCGCATAGTGTCAAGGTTCAAATTTTGGATCTGCTTCGGAAGTCTGGGGCACTGAAAGAAACCTGGCAAGTCGTGCAGCAACTCGAGAAGGAAGTTGAGGACGCCCTTTCTGCCCTCGAAACAGTTCTAGGAGAAGCAAACCCACCACTCCGTCTGATAACACAACTTCTAGGCAAGTTACCGCCACCTTGATTGAAATGATTCGCAATAGTAAGCAGCAAAGCCGATGAATGGATCTAATATTTGCTGGTTCTAATGACATGCCGGTTTGGAGAAATGTGCCGTTTGGAGGAATGCGTCGATTCTGTCACGATGTCGGCTATGTAGATTCAAAGCATAATCCGCACGTTGATTGACTTACTTGGGCTTTTCTGTGCCGATAAGTTTGTCGTGGTTCCGGTCATCCGAAAAGGTGTGGTGTCGAGAAGTTTACATTGTAGATATCTTAAGCATAAGGCCTGGAGAAGCCGAGAAAATGTTTCAATGTGGTACGAATTGCGTGTACATGTTGTAAACATACATTGTTCCCTAAGGCTTTTGTACCAATAATACATTTTTACGTGTGTTCTTGTAGAAACGGTCACCTCAAAGTCGCGGGTCACCGCGCTCACAGGATGAACGCGGCCAGAGAAGCAAGAACAACAAGAACAAACGAAGCGGCAACAGAAATCGAAGCGCTACTGGCAATATCTCTGCGTGCAATCGTCTTACTCGGGCCCGAGAAAGTGCTTGTTTTATTTGCTCGCTTGAGTAGCAAAAGGTCATCTCCATCAGCTCCATCTCCGCGAATAAATGACCACGTTAGCGCAGTAGCATTGAGAAAAGTGAGCTTGCTAAAACCGTAATGAGATTGATCAAGGACTGCAGTGATGTTTGAAATCGCTTGGCCAGGTTCTAAAACGCTGTGGCTCTCGACGTTGCCCGCCATGCCGTTGATGATGTGGGTCATGGATAGACCTGGATTCGTGTAATACGTGTTGTTGTTCAAGATGGACGTCTTATCAATAGTGCTGTTGGCGCCCATGGGATAGAGACGCTCGTACCAATGGATGTGACTAAAAGGTGTTAGGATTTGAGAGCTAATTGATGACGATGGAAGATAAATACCCGGATAAATAAACATCAACTTCATATTCCAGCATAAGACTTTCCCAGGCAGCGCGCAGATGGGCTTGATAGGATGATACTTGTGTACTGTACATGGGACGATGGCTCATCGCTATGATCCAAGGTGTCTTCGTACGGTCCACACTGGCGAGATCTTTCGCCAACCACTTGTACTGCGCATAAGCCTTGTTGTCTTTGTAGCTGCCGTCGATGGCGCCAAATGGCCCACTGTCGGTGACATAGGTCTCGTTAGCCATGGGTAGCGTCTCATTTCCGGTGACATCGGCGGCGAAGATATTATTGGGGCTATTCGCAAGGTCTGTTTCACTGTCCAAAGTAATAAAGTGGGCAAGGCCGTAGTCAAAAGAGTACCAGAAGTTGCCAACACCACCAGTTTCGTTTCCTGGCATCCGGAAACGGTTCTGGAACGCAGTGAAGTTTCTGGTACTGTTAGGAAGGGACTCATTTGCTGAAATTCTGATGGGTTCTAAAGCACTTACCTTTGGGAGGGCGGGCAACTATAGTAAGTCAGTTGAGATTCAGGCGCTGTGCTGTTGGCTTCATCGTTGTTCAACCAAGCTGTCA
Source organism: Lachnellula occidentalis (assembly GCA_007821535.1). Lineage (NCBI taxonomy): Eukaryota > Fungi > Ascomycota > Leotiomycetes > Helotiales > Lachnaceae > Lachnellula > Lachnellula occidentalis. Next base: position 21,698 of record QGMI01000267.1, on the reverse strand, counting down.
GAATGTTGCCTGGGCCATCAAACTCGCTGCAAGTAGATTCATGATTTCCGGGGAGGACCATGTAGGGAATCTTAGAAGTGATATTGACCATCCATTGTTGCCAAAGATCCCAATTGGATTCATAGAGAACACTCATATCGCCACCTAAAGGTCCACCTTGATTGGGGATTTCTCCTTTTGGGAGAGCAACTTGGTATTCGGCAGGAATCGGATCCGCACCAGGAAGTTCAGTAGAGGTTCCATTGTAGCAAACGGGCCAATCGTCCTCACATGGAAGGATGCCTGTGGGTCTGTTAGTAGGTTCATTTTCATAGGAACCAGAATATACATACCAGAGTACCAGTCATCAGCGTAACTGAGATCACCCCCGTGCCAAGCAAATGCAACACCCTCATCTACAGCCTTCATTAACTGCTTGTGTGTACCACCAGCGTTTGTATATCCCATGTCATTCAACACTGCGACTGTAAACTCCTTCGGATCACCGGCGGCACGTGCTGTAGTGAAGCTCAAAACCTCCGAGGCAGTCGTACCGTTCGAAGCCGAGATCCTGTAGCTGTATGTGGTATCTGATTGCAAACCAGCAATTTGAACCTCGTGAAAGAACTGGCTACATTGTGTTACAACTACCTCGGAGCAAGATGGGGTGCGGTCATATCTATAAGGCCAAAATCGGATCAGCATCCAACAAACAGGTCCTCGTAAACGGTGCAATTAATGATCATGATTACATACGTGTGAGAAATTCCACTGGCCTTGTTACACAAGTCGGTGGGGCTACTACCCCAAGTCACAAGAGGGGATTCATCTAAACCAAACGGTGTCTGGTAGTGGATATTGACGCCTGTGGGAAGATACGATAATGAGATCACATTTATATTATTCGTTGGGTTACTCGATGCAGGTACAACGGCTGGGGCTTCTACGAGACGTGGGAATCCCTTGCCATTGCCATTGATACTCGGATCAACCCCTTCAACCAAAAGTCAGCCATTTCCTGCTCGAGAACGATAGTGGAGAGACCAAACAAGAACAAAATGTTGAAATTATGATTTTTTTTAAGGGATTTGGAATCTTGGATCAAGTCTCGACATCGCGAACAAAAGATTTGGATTATCTTACAATCTGCAACTGGAACAGCTGGTCCAGTATAGGGATACCGAGTGTCACTATCGCGAGTATCAAGATCATCCACAGGTATTGCACGTACGAAGATCGACGAAAACGTGCCCAGCAGCGCTGGGGCTATGATAATCTTCATATTGTGAAGCAAGTTCACTGTACTACCGAGCTTGAAAGAGGAATTTCAAAGGATCGGAGTACATACGATGACGGCAAATACGCAGGAGAACGCATAAAGAAATCTGCTATCCAAATCAGAACAAGTAGAATGCAGGTCTCGGCACCTTATACTCTAAGGCTACCACCCGAGAAGACAAACAAGCTGGACCCAATTGATGCTTACGGGGCTCACCTTACCTGCCTTAGCTGAAGGCAAAGGAGACAAGCTTTTCGTCTTTGCCACCACTCTTGGCAGGCACCGCATCTTGCAGGCATGATTGGGCAGCTGCAAGCAAAGGGAAATGTACGTGGCTTGTTGGCGATGCCATTTACAGCAGGTAGTCAAATCGGCTATTGTTCGGTAACAGGTCAACCATCATTTCTTATCGCATTTAAAGATCGATTAATTCCACATCCTGTTATTCAGCGGAGCTTCCGAACTCAACATGGTTGATTGGTGTAAATCGACGGATGAAGTACTTCATTTCAGATCAACAATATACCAGTCAGAAAGACGGTGAAGGCACGTGTAAAATTGTAATATTTAGTGTGCTGGGCTAAAGTCACCCCGGTCTTTATAGTAGATTCATTATTGTCCTTAACTAGCACATCGCATGTCCCTCGATAGGAAGCACTTTCGGAGTCTCGAAACACCTCATTTCGTGACATCGAAAGCTTCCACTCTCACAAAAGGAACAAGTATTCTGGCTAGTCTATCGTTTTCTATATCCTTGTAATCCCTGCTTGTCTGATGTTACCCCCACTACCCCGCACTTTTGATAGTGTTGCCTGAAGTTGGATTATCGGAAAACGCCAATTGAATTCTTTGTCCAGCTTTGTTTTCAATTATTGATGACTTGGCAAATGTGTAAAGTTCTTGTAGAGCGAATGGCTTCCCTGATATCCCGAAGATTTCTGGTCGGTTGGTTCAAGATGTTCACTTTGAATACTTGTGAATTCATCATAAGAATTCTCACACGGAAATGTTGTAGCGCCAATAGACGCCTGGAGAATATTGAAGCTCTCTTCTATCGTGTTTGATAGGATGGTACTTATGCCACTCAAATATCCGCCTGGCTGTTAGATACGAGAGAAGAAAGAGGTGGGGGTAATACAGACGAGAAGGAACGGGACAAGTGCTCCCTTCATCTATTGTCTTCATAAATCTTCTTGTAGATTCCTTTCAAAAGTCTAAACCTGCCACCGACAAAGTAAAAATATCTGTCGTTGTTTCATAATACTTCTTCGAGCTCATCCAGACCAGCCCACAAACAGACTTACCCAAAAATAGAAATTTGGCACCTTAACAACTTATCCTTCATTTTCTTGTATGCTTCTGCCCTTCTTGTCATCATTCGTCAATCCATTTCCATCAGGTATTCAATTTCCCCACATTCCCAATAAAAACCACCAGCACAGCGCAATAACTGGAAACATATCATCAGTCTTCATCTTCAATCGTCAGCGATGTAAAACTTACGCAGCGGCAGCAGCAAGGATCTCATGTCTCTTCGCCCTCGTAAATAGCGACAGCACACCCGAGAAGAGCAAAGTGAAAATGAGCAGCACGCTGATAATGATCGCCATGCTGTGGTTGGTTTGGGTTCCAACGGTTAGGTAGAATAGTAGGTATATTGGAATAATCAGGATTGCGACGATTATAACGGTAATGATGAGGGATACTAAGAGTTCGACGCGTTCTCTTTGCAGAAGTCGGACACCTGATGTTTTTGCATCGGCTTTCTCGCGGATTTCCTGGCACAGAAAGTGTTAAGTAAGATGAGGATTGAGACAAAGATGGAGACTTACAGGAGTTGTGAATATATACTGTGGAGTCACAAATCAGCAGAAGTTAGTCAACTATCACATTCATTGGATACCTACTCGGACAATCCTCCCCGACAGCCTCCGTAGGATACTTTCGACAATCGAGTCCAGCCATGAGTGCTCCCGTCCTGGTTTCAGGGTAACAATATCTTCCCTGTGATATATATAGCTCTCGACGTTGCAGAGTGGGGCTTGCTCGTCGAAGTATTTCCGTATGTTGAGATAGTCTCGAGTCGGTGGACGGCTGAAAGCTGCGAGATCTCGAGCAACAATCAAAAGTTGTGCTGCGTATAATAAGCTCGGGTTTATCTCAAACATTCAGACAGCTCCAACCGTAGTCCCTGAACTTCTCGTCAATCTGATGTATCAGTTTCATTCGAAAATCATCATCTGCATCATCCTTCTCACGAGATAAAAGCATATCCGGCCGCGTCACTTCGTCTACCTTATCCAGTCTATCGAGAGTGTGTTCGAGTCTTCTGAGCTCGTCTTGTTTGTAAAGAAGTATTCGAGCTTGTAAGAATCCAAAGCGACGGTAGAGCATGAAGTTCTCGTCGATGTCAAGGAACGCAGCGAGTCGCGGGTAGCCTTTCGGACAATCTTCTACTGTCTAGGTATCAGCGCTTTCCTTTCGATATAAGGCTCGAAGTGAACTCTCGTTACTTGCATTTTCTGACTTTTGATCCCGCTGGCGCAATAAAATCTCGTTGCAGAGATCGTCTTCTGGTTCGAAATTTAGGGAGCCGCCTCTTGAGGTTATGGACTTGACGATGGTTGTGGGGGCTACCGTCTGCAAAGAATTCAGCATGATAGTGTGATGTTGAGAGTCTATTCTTCATTGTTTACCTCTCGGCCCTATCGATGTCGAGTCTTGGGCAGTCGTAGACGTAGCCGTTGAAAGCTTTCGATAGTCTAACACCTTCTGAAACCCTAGCCCTTTCTCATTCTCATTCTCGAGCGCGGCGCTTTCTCCCCGTTCCATCAAGTCATGTTCGATAGACCCTCCCATCTTATAATATATGCAGCAATCCTCGGTTTAGTGTAGATATCAGAAGCTTCTAGATTTCCACGTTAGTTAAAAGATCATGAAAAGGGTTAAGGAACAGTGAAATCGAGTTTCTTCATTTTCGAGGTGGCCCTGCAGCTTCCCGGCTGGTGTACTGAGGCAGCCTAGTCCTGGATATTAGTAGTTCACAAATAACAATTATTGGTTGATAGAACATATTCCATTGTGTTTGCTCGTAGGCGGTACTTGTTACACTGCAGTAGCCGCTTCATGTTCTGCCACTTGGCTCAGCCGAGTCGGCTGCCAATTATTCGTTGAATACCCCTGATCGAACAGGTCGAAGATCAGACTCCAAGACCCAACTGTTATAGCGGCCTCCATTGGCCATCATCACCTGATATTCATGCATCCATGCTGTTTCATTCCAACGTTCGTTTTCGTGTATTGTCCCTTCAATGTGGTTTCTCGGATCTGAAACTATTATGGCGTTGTCTCCATGCTTGTAACTAGGACCAGGCTGGCAGACAGTCAGTACAAAGTATGATACTACTATAGAAGGGATACTGTTTACTCTTTCCATGCTGACAGTGGGTTGCAGGCACGTGTAGTGTTGGAGACAACACTAGTCACACGATATCGAGGAGTCTTCGGTAGAGGGTGATGATAGTTTTGAGGAGGCGGCTAATCGTTCGGTATTCGATACGTTTTCGTTGAGGGCTTTATGGATTTGAGGAGGCGGTTAATCGTTCGGTATTCGATACGTTTTCGTCGAGGTCTTTATGGATTTGAGGGTTTTGCTTGCGTTCGAGGAGTATGGGGAAGAACAAGTTGGAAATCCAGCAGCAGTAAATTTATACATATCAACAGCTGGGCGTTGTTATTCATAGCAGAATCTGTGAATCATTCATTTACAAGTAGGAATGGTCGATAATACGGCTGGATATCTCTACTAAGAGTCACAATAGACGGTGGAAAACAACCTTGAGGTCTGTTGAATACTGCGCTGGATTCAAAAAAGAGTATAAAGACAGAGCAAACACTATAGGATTTCACTCGTTATCCAGAGTTCTTTGAATTGAACATTGCGATGCATGGACGCTTGACTCCTCTGTTTCCAAAGAGAAGTATCACAATGACGCTAGGATTCATACTGTTCTCAAAGTACATTCGTATACTTGTGAGTTGGCCTCAGAAATGTGTCCTTACAGTCGAAGCTAGTTTGCTTAATAATCATAATGTGAATAAAATCTTTGCATGAGTGGGTAGTGAATCAAAATGAGGGCAAACTTCTTCTAGAAGACTCGACGTAATAAACAGTCAGTCTTAGTCATTAAACAGCAACGCCAAAGCAGTCTTGACTCTCAGAATTTTATCGGAGTTGACAGAAACGGTGCGTTGAGGAGTGATTTCAAAATAATTGAAATGATCTAATTGTGGTCATGCTAGTCAGACAGTGTGGAAAGGCTACTCATAAGTGGAAGATAGCCGTGGACAGCATGTATACAGTCACTTTTATTTGGCTCAACCGAAAGGATTTAGTGCTAACCCGTTACTCTGTGGTCTTGGATTTGATATGCAGGAATTCAGGGATGCTGAATTTTGGACCCAAAGCCTGGCGAATTGATCCTTGTGTTTGGTGAAAATAGGAATCACGCAGGTCGGACACAAGGAACCCAACACCAAGAAATATTAACATAGACCATGCGACAACGCAAACTCCATGCACTGATATAATTAAAGGCACAAATCAAATCAAGTAACCAAATCCAAGTAGATTAGATACGACATTCTTTCTCACCGCAATCATTGAGATTTCTGATGTACCCCGGCAGACTCAGTGGGCGTACTGATCTTGGAGAGTGAGTTTATCCTAGAATACTTTTACTAAGAGCTCAATAATGCAACGAATGTCTGTGAACCGCGGCATATCTCAGAGCTCCGACTTGGCCCATTTGGGAGTGTAAGAGACAACGAAATCCTATTCCTTCAGCTGTCAGATTTTAACAACCGGCCGTGGAAAAGTTCTCCGACTACGGAGTGAATCGACTGAAGCAACGCATGTACTGTAAACAAATCAGATATCAATGTGAAAGACCATAGAGTTTGAGCTTTTCCTAGAAGGACAGACTTTAAGAAGTAATGAGATTGAAGATGAAGGACGGACTGGACGTGGCGTGGATATAAACATAACCGGGCCCGGGGAAGGTCGGCCCGGCGCCATTTCTGTAAGCGAGCTGCACCACCACGCCCGCCAGCCCCACCCACGCCCACGTCCGGTAGTCCATAATCCAACATCTAAACTTCTCTCAAAACCACATTTTAGATCTCAACTATGCTATACGCTTGAGCCTCGGGCACTTCTATATGCCTTCAGTCCTTCTGTGGAGGAGTGCTAATCTTTCACGGCGTATCAAGATAATTTGTCCAGAGACGCTTGCCTCATCACGAGGTCGAGCCAATAGATAGATTGAAGGAAGAATCCAAGAACATGTATAGGGAGACAGACTTCATTGACTCTGCAATAGACCAAGCGAGTAACATACATCATCATCTCACACGACAAAGGAAAACCCCCTTTCTGTTTTGGAAGAGACCACACGACCATCACGACAGACCAAAGACGCCTGGAAGCATCATCATAAACTCCATACGATTTAACACCTCATGAGTCCTCTATAGATACTCCAATGCACAAACCTTGCTATATATTTGCAAGGCATATAAACAATTGCCGTTTGGTTTTGTGTCCCGTAACCCCATGCTAGACCAGACTTCGCAAAGTTCCAGAATAATTGCCACCATGCCAACCACAAACAATAGAGATAAACAAAACGAATAGATATAAAGGGGTATGTCCAAAATGCCTGCCTTGTCTGCCTGCTTAACAGGTCTGAACAATATAAAAGTTGTTTTACATGTGTATACGTGAGTAGTAAATAAATGCGCAGAACCGGCCATGTCGTCGTTATATAATGTAAGGTATATAGCAGATAAGTCCAAGGAAATTGTGATGTTGGATCGGGTGGTACAGGGCGATTGAGTCGGGTTTCAAGGATAAGGGAGAGATACTTCAGCCTTCTTCCATGATGCCTCCTTCACCTCCGCCTTCCTCGCGCCACTCGCGGCTGCGTTCTGTGAGGCGCTTAACGCCAGAAACTCGTCCGGACCAGAGACTCTCGATGGAGGTACGGAAGGTGTAGCCTCGCTGGCTGCTGATGACTCCGATTGCCTGGAGAACAGCTTTCCGTGAGTCTCGTCCAAATACTGCAGGGTGATTGATCCATTCCAGACTGGACTCAAGCTCGGAATCTAGAGCTGCAACAGTGGTAGGATCGATTCCAGGAGAAGAGTTCATTTGGAGAGCGTCATTTGAGTGATGACGGGGGATAGCGCCTACACTCTGATGAGAAGCGGCAGTATTGGTGGCAGAGGTGGGTGACGGTGTTCGGCGACGGTCAGGTGTTGTGCTGGTGGTTGGGGATAAGCCTTCTACAGTGGAAGCTCGATAAGGTGACTTCTGGGATTGGGAAGGTGGTGGAATTGGCGGCAGACCTCCTTTGCCCAAACCCTTAAGAATGGACCGGGTCTCGTTAAGAAGATGTTGTGCGCGATCATGCTGGCCTCGTGATACCAAGGTGAGAGCACGCGTAAGCATATCCGAGGTGAGGAGTTCCATTCGTCTCTGAACGACGCTAGGATGTGGGGGGATATGAGGTGTATTGGGCCAGGCAGACTTCTTTTGATTTGGGGTTGCGGGAAGCATAGTGATTGCGAGAAGCGATGGACGAGGAAGGTGCGTGAGCGTGCCGTCGCGGAGAATATCGCCCCAGGTAAGGTCGGCTTGGATGAGAGGAACTTCTTCAATAGAGACTGGGCGCTGATCTTCCTGATCAAGAGGCCCTCCGAGTGCTTCGAGTCCTGAGACGATTGATTCCCAAGGGTCCTGAGGCAATTGCTCTTGTGAAGCATTATCAGGTGCGATAACAAGTTGTACAAGGATATCTCTCTTGTCGCCAAATCTCATATCTCCCAGCGAAGCTTCGGCATCTTTGCCGGTGGCTCGTTTCGTGATCTGTAGGGCCCCGCTGATTTTTACAAATTTTGCTGGGGATCCCTCTGGAAGTCTCATCTTCAGCTTCACATTTTGGTGAGACATCGTTTGCAAAGCTCCGAGGCACCCAGCAAGGCATTCTCGCAGCATCATCCAGTCCTTGACATAGGTGTACGATGCCTTGGTTCGTGTTGATAGCTCGATCATCGTATCTGGCTTGTGGGTCATTCCGAGACCAAACGAATGGATAGCGATCCTGCTATTGTTAGCAACATGCAACTTAGTAAACATACAACATTAGAAATAACTTACTTTGCTGCCTCTGCTCTTGATACAACGAAATCAACGCTCTCAGCATCTGAGGTCGAGGAGTCGCTGATCAAGAGAATGGTGGCTATCGGGTTGTTCGATTTCCTCTGCATGAGGAGATCCATTGCAACGTTTGCACCCTCAACAACATCAGCCCTGTGACTTTTCTGCCCCACGGGCCTGACAGAAGCCAAGACATTAGACCATCCATTCCAGGTCTTCGTAGTCATGCCAACCAAGGGAGCTGCACCGTTGCTTGATCCGAATGTGACAAGACCCATACGGTCGCGCTCTCCAAGATTTGAAATCATGAATTTGAGCGCATCTCGAACGAGACTGATCTTGACTCCTTGCATGGACGAGGATATCGGGACTACGACCACGATGTCGACCGGGACGTGGACTGCCGGAGGTAGACGAACTGTTCTGGCGTTCGTATACTCCGTGGGAGCAGTCGTAGCTGATCTAGCCCCGCCGTACGAAGACGAATTCACCGAGGACTTGCGCTGAGGGTTAGTAACCCTTTGCCAGTCTTCTTCGTCTGTCTCTGACAGGTCATAATCTGGGCTGCGAACAGGAGATTCTACAGCATTCAGGTCGAGTAGAGCTTGTTTCCACAACTTCAACTGATTTCGGTTTTCGAACTTCAGATGGAACGAAGGTAGTTCGGCCACCGAGAGGCTGAGCGTAAGAATGTTGTCTTCTACTGGTTTGAGATTAGACATCGTGATTTTCTCGGTCTGACCAAGGTTTGGTTTACCACCAGATTCTATGACCTCATTCAAGTGCTTCTTGATCAGGATAGAACCCTTCAAAGTGCATCGAGTGCTTTTCTGGTTTGGCGCTGTGTCGTCCCAACCTTGCGGGATTGCTACTCTTTTCTCCTTCACACAGATGAGCATTTCCGCAAAGAGAAAGCACTCTAATTCTTGCCAGGATTGCCTGTCCTTTCCAACACGAATTGTGCCATATAGACGAAGCTTTCCAAATCTACAATGGTTAGTTGGATTGTGCTCGAGAAGTCATTTTCGAAAGACATACCTGTTGAAGTCAAGACCGTGCCAATTTTCTACCCTCGACCGCAGGTTTTCTGTGATATCCTCCAATACTTCTTGCGACTCGTAGGGATAGAAACGGGGGGCACTTTGGGCAGGAGAGGGAGGTCTAGCGTAGGTGTCTTCAGGTCGTGGTCCAGGCAGAGGGGGTGCTGAGCGGAGATCATCAGGATCAGGGCGCCATTTATTGTCCGGAATCTCGACGGTTACTAGGCAGGTTAAAGTTTGCTGTTGACGTGATCTGTTGAGTGTCGGGAATTCTGATCGGACGCTGACGGACGGCGGGGGAATAGGATTCCTCGAGACACTTGATCGAGGACTAATAAGACCAGACTCCATAGACTGCACGTCGTAATCGTGTCGCCTTGGAGGACCACTCGTTGCGCTCTCAGAGTAATTAACAGATTGTATACCAGTAGTCATTGAATCGTTCCGAGCATGCCCCTGCGGTTGCGGTGGCTGCTGCCATCTATCGCCTGAATTCGTAGTGGCCACAGAGTTAGTCCGGGGTTGTGGCCATATGCTATCGCCGGCGATCTCTGCTGAATCGTTTCGAGTGTGCCCATTCCGTGAAGGAGCCCCATATCTGTCCACGCGCTCCCTGCTGTCCTTACTATCTCCCGAAACACTGGTTCTGGCATCCCGGCTGTTCTGCCTGCCTTGTGGTCTGTCGGATTCTCTGCTCTGCGGCCGCGCGGTCGCGGTCTGGCCATCCCATGGCACAGGCGTCGTCTGTTCTGATCTCGTTGACTGGTCGCTGGCGGAGACTGATCGGAAGGTATTACTTAGCTTCTCTGTATCGAACATCTGTAATCAGCATCTGGCACAGCAATGGGAAACGCACCAGCACAAATGGTCTTACCGATATCCAACACATTTCCTCCCCTACTCGTATCGAGACCGAGGGGTGCGTTGCAAGTCGGGCAGTACTGGGACTCGAACTCTTTGATATATTCGTAGAAGCAGGCTTCGTGGGAGACATGGCCGCAGGAAAACTGTAGGATGCGCTCTCCTCGAAGGGTGTGCTCTAATGGCTCTTCGCAGACTGCACACTCGCTGCCGACAAAGGTCCTCTCGCGCCTCGTGCGGCTCCGATCCGTATCCAACATTCCTGCCATCCCTCCGCCTGCTCGCCTCCGCAAGTCGTTGGAGCCTTTACTGTTGCCGTTCCTCGAGTGCGAAGATTCAATTGATGATGGATTCCGAGACGATCCAGGATTCTGGTGGTTGTCTGGATGCATAAGATATATCAGTCAGCCAGTCGCGATAGGGGTCATGAAAATGAATAGATTCCGCGAACAGGGGCTGGCGCCGGCGATCAATGGATCGCGAATGAAATTGCAAATATGGTGTGGATTTATGGGTATGGATGGATAAGGGGTACAAGACTACAAGTAAGTAGGTACGTATGGGTCCAGAGAACGAATTGTTTTGTTCGGGTTTGGCTTGATGGTGCAGAACACGGGGCAAGCCAGCGGGCAAGTAGGGAGCAAGCAAGCAGCGTACCTTTTCTCGCGTGTAAGCCTGGAACGCGGGCTTCGGGTCCACTGGGGAGGATGTCCTTGTCCTTGTCCTTGTCCCTGGCCTTCTCCCGCTTCTTGGACTTATTAGCACTCGGCGTACTGTTTCCCAGCAGTCCAAGCTCAAACAAGGCCCTGACCTGCTCCTTTTCTCGCTGTTCTTTCCGAGCCGCTGCTGCTACTGCGACGGCGGCACTACTATCGGAAGTTTCTCGCACTTCTCGATCTCGAATATTCGCAAAGTTGGAACCGAACAGACTTTTCGACATGTAACAATGTTTGCTGCAAGCGCAGGCGGGTGTCTATTGGTGGTGGTGTTGTTGAGGTGGAGGCGGGAGGTGCGCGAGCCAGGTGCGTACGAATAGTGGGTGTAGGCGGTGTTGATCTCGCGGGGGGCGTGGATGGACACTGTAGATGACTGTACTTACGGTACTTCTTTCCGCCGATTGCACTTGTTCGGCCAAGATACGATATTCCCCAATACAGTAGCTGAGGCAGAATTCTATCGAGAAGTTCGATCCTGCCAGCAAGCGTTGCGTTTTCCTTGACCGATGTACCGTACTGTAGTGCAGTCCAGTGCAGTGCAGTGCAGTCCCTTCGTACCAGAACCGTGGCCGTGGCGAAAGCGGGCTGGGAAGGACCTTGATATTCGGGCCTCCAGTGGTTTATGTACGAAGTAGAAGCACAGGCTGAAAGTATCAATGTGCTCGACCCGATGGAGACGCCGGGTAAAGAACTATAAACTCTGCTCGGGTAGACTTGTACAAGTCAGGATAGTCCTGGAATTCGTGTCGGAGAGATCTGCGAATAAGCAGTAATACCGCAATGGACGAATGGTTGAATTGATAGGGACCACAGAGAGGTTGGCGCGCGCCTTCTAGTTGTGGTGGAGGTTCGTCCTTGCTGCTGCTGCATGCATGAGCCTTGGAGCAATGGGGGAACTAAGATAATAAGACAAGCCAAAAAGGCGGCAGCTGAGGCGTGAGATGCTCAGATGAGACCGAGTCAGCATGAGGTTGAACAGATACAAATGGGACAAGTTTGGAGGCTGGCAACTTGTAATACAAGCAGGAGCAGGCAGGAGGCGGTGCCTGCCGTACTGCCCACTGCCCACCACACTCCCGTTGCTCGGGCTTTTTTAGAAGATCGGGAGGGGATGGGACGGGGCGCATTCTGAGGGCCCTGGCGAGCCTGGTCAAGTTTGGCAGTGGAGGTGGACTACTACGGAAATATGGATGGCCAGGGGGTTGTGATGCGAGGTGCAGAACAGTGAGGACTTTCCAGCCCGGCAAGCAAGCACCATTATTAGCTGCCTGTCGCGCCAAACCCTTTTCTTCCATCTTGACAGCCTAAGTATTTCTCTATATCTACCTATACAACACTTGTCTACCCTACCCTACAGCAACACTGTATTACCGGTACTTCTACTTTATTCATGCGAAGAACCTCTCAAGATTCGTAGATGATAACGCCATCTCCCAATCACTTCTCGGTATTCCCGGAGAGGCGCAGCTGTAGGCAGGGAGGTAGGTAGCTATTTTGCATTGATATCAGTCGCAACCTTCCTTCGCTTCGGGAGGTAGATAGAGAGCAGTACAGACTACCTACGGATATACCGTACGGTAGAGTCTAGTACCTACTCCGTAGAGTATCACAGGAATCGAGTACGGATGTACGGAGCTACTACACATTACATGGTTGTTCACTGCCAGACTGCAAGATGTCGAACTACTTCGTGATAATTAACAAAGTAGTTGCTCGTGCAGTAGAATGAACCGAACTGCATTAGTTAAGCCCAGTAGGCCGGATTTGGCATCTGGCGACAGGGAAATCAGGAGATGCAGACAGGCAAGGGCCTGTGCACAGCTTGAGAATTACGGGAGACTGTCCCTATTGGAGCAGGAGCTCCTTGTAAACAACTCGTGGTCGAGTCGTGGAACGTGCTCCGTATTCTATCGCTGCTATCAGTGCAGTTCCGGGAGATACTGCCATTGAACTCGTCCACCTATTCATTGACTCTCCTTCAGAGTACCCATCACTGCGTGCATATCGGTGCAGGTTCAAATAGGCTTCAAAGTTCTGATTTTTGTCCTTTTTGCGGCACGCCTGGCACCTGCCAGGCAAACCCAATACACTACCGATTTTTCAAACCCCTGTTCCCCGAGGACCCCTACCCGCAACTGAAGGCTTGTGACAGGGGTTTAAAAACAAAGGACGATCGTATTGTACCGTACGGACTCCGTATTGTTGTAACTGTTTACAGAAGGAAGCTATAATCCATAGTGTAAATAATAGTCCCTTTCTCAAAGCCGTGCTCTAAAGTGTTCTGGTCTCATGGATTTCACAAAACTCCACCCCTCAAAACTCAAAGTTCTGAGTCTTGATTTCTGAAGCATTGGCAAGGTCTTTTTTTACGTTGAACGATCTACCTTCCGTACTGTTCTTCAGCGGGGCGGCATTTGACAGGGGCAGACCCGAGTAAGATCTCGCAAATACAGATAGGCATTCCGAAATTTCGGTTCTGCGTTCTGACTGAAAGAAGTGAGGTCCAGGGTAGAATATTCCCCTTTCCTATTAATAATGACTCGGGATGGGCTGAGACTGATTCAGTAGGACAGTTGATGTTGCAATCACTAGCGCCATGTAATAAATCTGGTTTATTATTACGAAGTAAATGTCCGATTGATAGCTCAACGGTCCTCGGGTCTTTTTTCCAAAGTTTCAAGACGAATGGTAATAATAGCTTCCTGATCAGGTCAAAATTGTCACACCTTTATCTCAAGGTTGCCCAAAATTGTCTTTACAGATCTTAAGACTTTCCTTTTACTTTATCTACTATTTAAAAGACAGAAATGGATGAATCAGAAAAGCGCAACGCGCACTTGGCAAATTCGGCAGCAAAATCTGGCTCTTAGCATTGTCCTAAATCAGAGTCATTTTAGGGTATTATTAGTCAATCAACGGGGTAATTATAGATTCAACTTTAAACTTTAAACTCCAACCTAATAAACCTTTAATAGATGGTCTATTAACTAATTTCAGGACTCACACAGAAGGAAGCCGGATTGAAATGTCGCCCGTTCATATTTGGAGGTGTAACGTTGATAAGGCGCGGGAGAAGGGCTGAATATGTGTAACTGAAGGAGTATTTCTGGATCTCCTTTCTTCCGATGTAGCCACTCACAGGCCTTTCAAGGTTCTACTTTGTTCGTAAGTGTGCCCCTTACTCACCTCGACGAGATCAAAAAAGTCATGATACTTACTTACCACACGACCTCGGACAGTCGCCGTGCCTGTATCGCGCAGGAGCATCGGGCCCATCAATATACTTGAATCGAAACTCAACTGCCGATCATGGTCTACGAGAATGAAATTCAAAGATCATTAGCAAACCTCAAAACCATTTACTTTGGATGTAACAAAAACAAAATCTCAAGTTGTCCAATATAAAAACGTCTGATGGCTTCTCGTTCGGGGGAGCAATCTATTCGTTGGCCGCTAACTGCTGAAGTATCTAGTCATTATATTTTTCTTATACAAGGAAACCTGAAGGGATCATTCCATTGACTGACTCTCCCGCTGAAGTATTTTGTTCACTAGGTCAGGCGTTCATCATGCATGGGATACTCGGTCTTTCTCGTGGTGTAGATTCCTTCCCCACCATCATCATGCATATCGAGTGCTTGGCTACGCCGCTAAGCCGCTACGCCCCCAAACTTCGCTCGAAGTAGATATCATGAACCAATGCCGCCATGACTTTGATAATGTTACCCATCCTCCAGGATCCAACTTTCTTATCAATCTATGATTACTTGTGGCGAGGAATTCGCGCTGGTGTCATCGGTGAAAATCATTCGCGAGCATTAGACAACATTCGCTGACCACCCTAACTGTTAGGTGGCACACATACCAAGTAAATGCAGTTGGCTTCACCTGGACTGCAGGTCCTGGGTTGCACACAGGGGACTCGCCTCGCCCTGCTTATGCAGCTGCATCTGGCATCTCGACATCTCTGAATTCCCATGGGCCATGAGGCGAGGCATATTTCGATTTCTCTTATTGGGGTTACCATGGCCCTGACTTCGGGGACGTCATCGGCGGCTTTCTATCAAAACGCTTTCGCTCTCGGTTTTGTACTTTGTCCTTGATTAAAATCCTCCCTGGGCATGCAGTCTATGCCGTGCCGTCCTATATAAAAGCCGGACCCTTCTTTCCAATATATTGTTGTGGCGTTTTAGAACTACCTTTTTGAGATCTCCGGCCCCCATCTTTCACGCATCACTGTTCGATTAACCCCTTCTATCAAAGATACCGGTAGATGATTGCGCAAAAAGAACATCGGTTCCAAAGTTTGACGTTACTAGTGTAGTTTACTGTACGGCGCCGTCGTAACCTCTAGCTGGAGTAGCAAGTTATTCGGGGCACTGGGGCAGCAACCTAATACACTTTAAGGTTGTCTCAAATCTACTATTAACGCCAAAGAAGCCCGATGTGACCGAAAGGAACATTTATCTCGCGCGAAGTTTCCACGTTAGATCATTTAACGAACTCGATAATAAAGTAACACAGCTTCGAGAGCTAGCTATTCTAGCACACCTCGAGACAACAGGTATTCAGTCACGGGATCAAGAGTCAAAGCATCGTTATACCGTAGATCTAACGATTGTGGCTGCATTCCCCAAGTCGTGGTCACTAGTCTCAATCATTAAATGCTAGTCCGAACTTAATCTAGAGCGAGTCAGTATCGAGGACATCCTTGACAGTCTTGACTACTGGTTTGGATGAACTCCAGATCATCGAAACATGCATCTCAATAATTTCTTCTAGTTTTATTGAGGCCACTCTATCCAGTAAGCTTCGTCTCTCCTCAGTTCATCACACCGATCTGGCTCTAGAGGCCGCCCTAGCAACCCAACCGCGGCTCCCCGGGCTATCATAACGATTAGCTAGGGTGTCTTGGACCCCCGCCTCTTCCAAATATCAACACCAAGAAGTTATCACGAGTCATGACCGCCTCAGCGGGGCTGTATTTCTAGGCTTCAAAAAAAATTTATACCATCCCTTGCTTATACTAATAGACCCCACGAAGCGAGGCCTCGATAGGCTTCGAACCCAGTTCAAGCCTCTCAATGGTCATTATGCATTTCAAAATTCGGTTTGGAATTCCTGCTATTGAACTTGACTCTCATACGCTCAGATTGAAACTCACTGACAGGTTTATGCCGGGAATTGCCACAGCAATCTCAAACATACAATACTCGTTGGCTATCAAATATTCCGGTATATACAAGCTCAAGAAATACACAGCTTATCAAAAGCTAAACTCTAGATTTCTCCACCGTAACACCTACCCCCGCGTGCGATTTTGTTCCTTGCAAGCTTTGTCAATAACACAGAGACCTAACAAACTGCCGCTGCACATCCCGCCTTCACGATTCGTGGATCGCAAATGGAACAAAGCTTAAAGATGATCTGCGATCAAAAAATCGAAGTACCGCAGGAAGAATAATGCTTGATACGGACAAGGACAAGGTCTTCTCCAGCGGCCAAGTGATGGCCCCACATCAGTCGAAGTAGTCCACGGGGATTATACTGTAAAGTAACAGTTTGACCTTAGGCATAACTACTCTACAGGAGGATTTCTATGAGTTACCCATAAGGATGCTAGATTTGTGCAGCAAGCATGTTTGAAACATCTTAGGATGCAGAATTTCGATGTTTGCCTCTTTGGATGGGGGATGTAAATCCTTCATGCACACCATTTGTGTTGCGCCATACTACCACAGGGACTACTGCCACTACAGTCAAAGGTGATGAATTGATTGCCAGCTATGGCCAATGCAATAGCTTTTCAAATTTCAAAACTAAATGCACAGCGTTGGTCTTTGCAAGGGACACTCCCTTCATTGTCCTATGCAGAGATGAGGATCTATATGCAGTCAACGATCGCATAGTAAAGTACAATACTATACCTCCTCAATCCTTGTCAAGATCAAGTCTAGAATGTTTCTATTATTAGTCTTTCAGTGGTACGTTACTATACAGCGTATAGCATACGGAGTACAATTAGTCTTCAAACCTCAAGTCCGTTTCACAACCCCACCACGGATGAAACATTCCCAACCCCACTTCCCATAATGCCCCGCTTCCCAGCAACGACACCCCAATTACCAAAAATCCCAAGAGAACCTCACAGGCCCCCTCAGGATATCTAGCTTCGTCGCAAAACTCGGATTTGCCAAGCATTGGCCAACTGGTCCCCACGGATATAACGACCCGCCTAAACGGAAAAGGCAGGTCCCGCCAGGCAGTACCGGTAGCAGTCATCCTTCCGCCAACATGGTTGACACATCCATACTGTACGTCCTCGACGCTTTGAGATTCCCAAGCCAAATCCCCCAAACCCGACCAACGTGGGCACAGCAGACGCATGAGCACATCACCCACAGACGATCACAGCATCTAGAACAGATGATAATCGTACGGCTATCGATCTTGCCAGGAATACCATGTGGAACGCGTGGTTCGCATAGACATGGAAACTTAAAATCCTTACAGTGTTTTACGGCCTTCTCCACACATCTCATGGTAAATAGACAGAGGCGGCACTCACTATGGTTGACTCTCAATATCCCACGCCGCCTATCACATTATAAATTGATGCCGCTTTTTCCTATTTACCGCGAGGCTGCTTCCTACGGAGTATAGCAGCGACTTGCTGTGGAGACGGCCTCAAGACACTGTAGGAGTCAAAGGCATGAAGGACATCATGATCCGAGCTTAATTAAGGTTTAGGATCCTAATGCTTCCTTTAATCTTATTTTTACTCTCCATCCCTTTGAAAGTTCCCCAGTTCATTCGCGGAATGGTTTGGGTCCATCATCTATCCGATCTTACACAAGTTGCACACCTCCATATCATAAGTTGGCTGCTGAGGAGCTCCATATCCCTATTTGGCTCTAGTTCGAACCGAAACCTAGAAGTCTAGGTAGTTATTTTGCGTCTGGAAGGAAATAATAACCTCGACTGCTTTCTTCTCGTGTTGTCTATATTTTAGTACCTTTCTTCATTTAGTTGAGTTGTCTTCTGATATCTATATTGTCAAACTTGTTGTGGGCTTCAGATCCAAGTTCATGCTTATAATTATTTAATTTGCAAACTCCTCAAAGTCAATACGTGCACCTCCTATAGCATACCGCGCAACTCTAAGCAAGACAAGGACAAGACAACCCTCCGCTCACTTTTGGCCTTATAGGTCCGTCCTGATATGGGTGATCAACGTTCCAATGTAGCGAAGCAGTTAGTCGTTTCGAGGGACAGCCTGACAGGCACGTCTACCTTCTTGCTCGAAGTGGCAGTAAGAACGCTGGATATTCGCTAGTCCGAAGGCGTTGATACAACTCTGACACTACTAGCCGCTGTCACAGTGCGTCGTAAGCCTCGATATACATGTACGAAGCACAAGTGTGCTGCATACCGTGTCATTGCGACGGGCTTGTGGCGTTTACGCCGCTATCGTCGGTATTCTTTTGGGCAGGATGACGTGAGACAGGCGTCAATGAACACTTCCACGTGTGATGGCGGAGGAAGATGATGGTGTGCTGGGGCTGATTGGCGTTGGTCGTTTGGGGGTAAGATGAATAACAGCCATCATAACTTGTTACTCCAGCCTTGTGCCATTGTTCTTCTTACTTCTAGAAAGAAGGCGCGGATATGAGGATGGGTCCTCTCAGAGCTGCATTCCTATCTGCGTTATCTTATTACTTGTCTTGCTTCTTATATTCATAACCCGTGTCTCAAATTTGCCTCTCTAGTGTAACTTTTCACTCTGAACTATTATCAATCCAGAACTCTAATAGGAAAAATTAGTAGTACTCCTAGCAATTGCTAAAAGTACTTATTACCCTGTCCTTTCATTACAATTGCATCTTCTCTAACTAAGCAAATAAGCATAGAAGTTAAGGCTGATGCTCTTTCTATCCAATCAATCCTAACGAAATAAATCCACTAGATCATCTTCTTTCCGTCCTTGAGTGGTGGCTTTTCCTCTCGACATCGCTCTCTATTGTTTCCGTTTTCTCTTCCTTCCTTCTTTTGTCCGAAACTTTACTATCCCTTCACCTCCCAGGCTCCGCAGGCAAGCGCCTAGTATCCTTATTGCGGGCAGACGGCCTTGACATGTATATCCCTTGTCCCCAGACAGATTAGTCGTCCCTATGAGCTCTTTTTATCCTGCTGTAGATCCCTTGCTTACAGCCACTTTTATCGATATAAGATTGAAAATATCTCCTGGCGGCCGCAACGCAAGGACCATGCGGTTCGTGGTCGCGCCATCGAAAAGCAATAACTGAACAGTCATTATATCATCTGAACCTTAGTATAGTCCAATAGGATTAAGTTGCACGTGGACCCACAGAAGCTTTTCCCTTCCTGCGTTTGTCTTGATTAGAATATAAGACCTTGATCTGTACTCATCCCCTAACATGAACAACTGCGCCTGAGAGGATTGTCCAAGACTTTAAAGACTCTCTGTTATTCCTCAGCTCAAAGTCTACTTCTTGCCCATAAATAGGTTCACAATTCCCTCACACTCTTGCTGTGCGGCACCAAAACGAGGATCTATCCATCTTCAAATTCGCATAAATGTTAAGGCTTCAGGTTAGCAAAGGCTAAATCATAGCATACAGTAACCCTCTAATACGATTCACACTGCCTCGGGGTTAAGAGCCATAATTTGCTATATTATTCTGAACGAGATGTGCGATCAAGATCACTTTGGGGAGCGTCCTAACGTGGTTCTGATCGAGCTGCGAGTTTTAGTTGGGGATGGACTATTCACTGCAAAACCCGAAGAGGCGAAATGGGCAAAGGCCAACCGTCTACTAATGCCTTCATTCGGACCTCTTAGTATTAAGAACATGACTAAAGACATGTTGGATATTTCTTCACAAATGATTTTGACATGGGATAGGCAAGGACCAGATCATGCTATTGATTGCAGAGATGATATTACCCGTCTCGGTACGTACTAGAACCTTTCTATATCAGATATCTACTAATCCGGAAAAGCGTTCGACACGATCCGTTCATGTTCTTTCAGCTATCGATTCAACGAATTCTAGCACGAAAAAGCCTATCCGTTTGCTCAGCAGATGGCCCATGTCCTGCTCGAATCAGGTGAACGGGGGAGCCCTCCCAGGTTTATGAACTAATGTTATTATACGGACGAACGGACGCGACAGGAGAATGTCCAAAAAATGAATGAATTGGCAGACGAGATTATCGCCGAAAGAAAACGCATCCTACAGCCGGATTCGAAAGATCGGCTGACTACCATGTTGGATTCGGTAGATAGAGAGACATGAGAGAAGCTGTCGGACGAAAACATTCGCTTCAACATGGTTACCTTTCTGGTAACTGGTTTGTAATGATTTTGCAGCTTACAAAGTAATATAGGTCGCGGGTCACAAAACCACAAGTTCAAATCTGTCCTTTTGCTATTATCAACTCACGAAACATCCTGATAAACTACACAAAGCTCAGCGAGAAGTAGATAAGGTGCTTGGCAACGACATCTTGGAGTACAGCCACTTAGCCAAGCGCAAATACATTGATGCATGCCTCAACGAAACACTCCGTCTGAGCAATCCGATTAGTGTGTTTGGTGTAAGCCCCAAGCATGATACAGTTATTGGTGGAAAATACTTCGTGACCAAGAATATCCTTTTGATGGCCAATCTGAAAGGTCTTCACACCAACACTAAAGTATGGGGTGATGATGTTGATGATTTCAGACCTGAAGGGATGCTAGATAGCGGGATTTAAGCACTTCGCCCAAACTCCTGGGAACCTTTTGGTAACGGGATGAAGGCCTGCATTGGCCGCGCGTTCGTAGAGCAAGAGATGATTGTGAATGTTGCTCTTGTGCTGCAACGCTTCCAGATCGAGCTTGTCGATCCAGCGTACGAACCGTAGGCGATCTGGCATATCTGAGGCGCGTTTCTTGAGACTGTGATAAGCTTAAAGATGAGAGCATTATTTATAGAAAATATGGTCTTGGGATGGTAGATCTTGCAGATAACAGCGCAGATGACTTTAGTGAAGACCAAATGTAATATACGGCCCGATCATAATAATGTCAGCGCACGTACATGACTATGTGTCGCGCGCGTTTCCGCTAAAGATCTCTGCATTATTGCAGGCTGATTACTAGAGGGTAATAGTCCTGAAGCATTGGAGCAAGCATAAAAAGGGGCTATTCGCTAAGCGATGTGGGGATCTCGATGTTTTGACCTTACCTCCCATCTTCACTTTCAAATTAAAAGATAGTGTGCTGCAAGTATTAAGTCTTAACATAATAAATATGAATAAAGATGGAAAAAGATTTGATATCTGGAAATGTAATGCCAAGAACAAGCCTGCGTTGCCAACTCATATACATCATAAAGATAGAATTAATACGAAAGGTTTCTAGTATAAGAGACGTATATATAAATGCAAAAAAAGAAGATTAGGTCAGGATACCCTCGAACAAATTCGACGATTAGTTATTGCAGGACCCTAGACCAGTACACCATTACACTTGAGATGTATTTTGCAAACCTTTTAACCAACGTTATACTCGGGCGCGTTTTTAGTCAAGTCAGTGA